>JAVKPL010005974.1:0-25213 GCA_032173675.1 Gastrolobium villosum | reverse complement strand
ATATGTGGTACCTGGTTAGATTAGTATTGCTTAATATGAATAACCTGCTTAACCTTTCCAGCATTTGATCCACAAAAGGGAGAGGAAAATGATCCTTCCTAGTTGCTTCATTAAGCCGTCTGTAGTCAACACACATTCTCCATCCAGTAATTGTCCTGGTAGAGATTAATTCATCCTTATCGTTCTTTACCACAGTAACACCTCCTTTCTTTGGTACAGTTTGTACAGGACTCACCCATGCAGTATCTGATATTGAATAAATCATTCCAGCATCAAGAAGTTTAACTACTTCTTTTCTCACCACTTCTTTCATCATGGGGTTCAATCTCCTTTGAGGCTGCCTTACAGGTTTGATATCATTCTCCATGAGAATTTTATGTGTACAGAAGGAAGGGCTTATACCCTTAAGATCAGCCATGGACCATCCTAAAGCAGTCTTATGCTTTAAAAGAATTTCTTTCAGTTTCTTCTGCATCATCAGCAGATAAACTGTTATTTATGATCACTGGATATGTTTCATTGTCACCCAGGAACATATACTTTAGGGCTGGAGGTAACTCCTTAAGATCAACTTTAGGAGCACCTATTTCCTTGTCAGAAGTCTTCTGTTCAAGCAATTCATTAGCAACTTTAATGTCTCCCTCAAAAGGGATATAATCTCTTTCTTGTAATTCAACAGTAAATTCTTGCAAGGGAGTTTCATCTTCATGCATCACTTCCTCTAAGACATTAATTTCAAAACAATCACTATCATCATCTGGTCTTTTTATTGCATCGAAGACATTGACAGTGATTGTGTCTTCATTCATCCTTAGCACCAGCTTTCCCTGTTCTACATCAATCATTGCCCGGGCTGTGGCCAGGAAAGGTCTACCCAATATGAGAGGCATTTCATTCTCAACCTCCATATCAAGCACAATGAAATCAGCCGGAAAGATGAACTTGTCAATTTTTACCAGAACATCTTCGACTATTCCACTTGGTTTCCTCAAGGATCTATCAGCCAGCTGAAGAGAAACCATAGTAGGCTTCAATTCAGTGATCCCTAAGGCTTTACAAACAGATAAGGGCATCAGATTAATACTTGCCCCTAAATCACACAAAGCTTTGCCAATCTTTGTGTCTCATATTTCAATTTCAATATTAAAGCTTCCAGGATCACGAAGTTTGGGAGGAAACTTCCTAGTAATAATAGCACTGCACTTCTCATTAAGTGCAACTGTTTTGGCATTCCTGTAGCTTTTGCTTCCTGGAAAGGAGGTCTTTCATGAATTTGGCGTAGTTTGGCATATTAGCCAATGCTTCAGCGAACGGAATGTTCACATGTAATTTCTTGAAAAGATCAAGAAATCTGTCATAACTCTTGGCTTTTAATTCTGGCTTCAACCTTCCAGGATAAGGTGCCATTTTCAGCAGATACTCTTCACTGAGTTCAAATTTTTCTTTTGGAAGAGTAGCTGTCTGACTCTGATCATCAGTTGGTTTCAATACCTCAGGAGATTCTTCTTTTTCTTTTTCAGGTTTCTCCTCTTGTTCAATCTTCTTTTCCTTCTCAATAGGTTTTGGTGGTGATGATACCACTTTCCCACTTCTAGTTGTAACTACCAAACAATCTTCCTTGGGGTTAGTGGTAGTGTTACCAGGAAAGGTACCTGGAGCTCTATCAGATAATTGTTGGGCTAGTTGACCAATCTGATATTCCAGGTTCTTGATTGAAGCTTTTGTATTTCTGGAATCAGCTCTGCTCTCCTCAATGAAAGCATTGGTACTTCTTTGATTAGCCTTACTTTCCTCCATGAAAGCGTTGGTATTTCTTTGATTAGCCTTACTTTCCTCCATAAAAGTGTTAGTACTTTGTGCTAATGATCCGACTAAACGCTCCAGGTCAGAAGGCTCTTTTTTTAGAATAGGTGGTGGTTTTAGATAATTGTCTGATGTATATCTAAACCAGTACCTTGATAATTTTTCCTCTGGTAATTATTACCACCAGCAGCATTATTTTGATTTCTTGAGAAATTTTGATTAGGGCGCTGATCATACCAAATACCATTTACCTGTAATTGCTGAGTAGAATCTGAGGACATCAATGTAGGACAAGTATTGGTATCATGATCTTCATGACAATACTCACAATCAAGGATAACTGCACTTGCTTGAACTTTGGAAAGTTGCATCCTTTCAAACTTCGCATGCAGATTGGACATTTGTTGGGACAACAACTTCTGTTCCGCCAGCATTGCACTATTATCATTGAGTGGCACTGCTTCCCTTTTTCCGGTCCTTATAGATGTTTCATTCTCGTTCTTAGCTAACTTGTCAATAAGATGATATGACTCAGAAGCCAGTTTGTCACCCAAAGAACCGCCTGCTGCAGTATTAATCACCAATTTTGTTTCTGGTAGACAACCATTGAAGAAGATTCTCACTTGGTCCCCTTGAGATAGGTTATAATGAGGAACCTTTCTCATGAGGGCCTTGAATCTATTCCAAGAAGCGCAGATGGTCTCTCCAAATTGTTGTTTGAAGGAGGTGATATCATTCACCATGTTATTGTATTTCTCCATGGGGAAGAACTCTGCAAAGAATTTTTCAGATAAATTATCCCAAGAAATGATGCTATCTGCAGGTTGTCTTCCCATCCAATCAAGAGCTTTTCCCTTAACAGAAAAAGGAAAAAGTCTTAATCGGATTGCATCATCAGAAACATGTGGAGGCTTTGTAGAGTCACAGATTCGTAAAAATCTGTCAATGAATCTGTGAGGATCTTCATTGTCCTCTCCTCCATACTTTTCTCTCTCGGCCAACTGAATGATGTTGGACTTGAGTTCCCATTGATTGTTCCCAAGTTCTGGTGGAACAATTCCAGCATTGGGCCTGTTGAAGACAGGCGTGAGGATGGTGTTCATCCTAGGATCAGCATTCTGATTAGGAGCAGCCATCTCTAGGGTTTCAGCTACTGGAATGGGAGTTGTCTGTGCCCTTTTTCTTTCCTTCTCTTTTTGAGCAATTCGTTCGCTTCTCCTTAGAAAAGCACTGCTTTGCATACAACTTCAGAGAAAAGATTAGTAGCACAGATTCAAAACAAAAATAAAATAAAATAACAACAATTTAATCTTTAAAATCAAGATTAATTGATTTAAGAAAAACACTCCCCGGCAACGGCGCCAAAAACTTGATGCTCTCCGGCAAGTATACCGAATCGCGCAAGTAATACAGTGATAAATCACAGTTCGTATCCACAGAGAGTGTGTTTAAATCAATTAAAACTCTTTCTTTTAAGATTAAATATTTCAAAAGGGTTTTGACACGAATGTCAGGATTGTGTGGAAATTTGATTTGTAAATTTAAAAGACTTGTTTTTGGTTCTTTTTGAATAAGAATTAAAATAAGGGTTTAAAATATATGAGAAAAGCGCTGTAGTAGGGAACACTCACCAATGATCCCCACCTTTTACTCTGGATTAAGTTAAGTATTCATATATAAATCGTGAACTTAGATAATTATCAGATAAAAGTATCAATAGTTAATTCTCAATCCCTTGAGGAATTAACCCTTTAATCTCATATAGAACCCTAATTCCTTGAGGTGCCCTATATGAGATCAAGCATAACGATCGATAATTGAAACATCTACAATATGAATCATGTCTATGTCTAGATCATGTTCATACCGTCGTTCTATCCCCTTTCCGGATTAAAGACCTCAGATCCCTCTTGTTGGCCCTAATCCTCAGATTTATTATTACTTACTAGATTGATCGGATCTAATAATAACAATAACAATACGAACAGAATAGAACGAAATTCAAAAGATAAATATATTCATAAAAACTCAATCCATTGTATCAGGGGTTCACAAGGGTTCGTGACCCTAACTACAGCAAAGAGGTTCTAGCCAACCATTATCATGGCTAGAATCCAAAATTCAATTGAAAAACAAAAACTAAAAGAACTACAGAAAGGTAGAAGAAGAGATCTCTCCCAGAACTTCCGCCTCCGAATGATCTCAGTTGTGTAGAATATCAGATGTGTCTCCTAGGGTTGCCTTATGCCCTTTTTATAACCTAAAAATCCTCCTTTTCTCGCAACTGACAGCTGTCTCTCTCAATCCCACGCTTGGAGCGCAGGATCCACGCTCCAAGCGTGGAGCTTCTGCCATTTTTGCTTTTTCCACGCTCCAAGCGTGGAGTTCCACGCTTGCAGCGTGGACTCACTGTTCTGAAGTCTCCTCCCACGCTTCAAGCGTGGATTCCTACGCTTGGAGCGTGGGGCTTCTGTCTGATTCTTCTCCTTACTCCTTTATTTGTTATTTTCCTCCTGTAAACATGAAGAATTTGAGTGAGAGAGTGTCTGACAATTTTATTCAATAATTTCACCACATATACACTTTTATATACAGTTTTAGATCTGATTTTCTGCTGTTTTTGATCTATAAAAGTATATATGCTGGGAGCATATCACCAGGGAAAAGCAAGGATGGGATGTGACACACCCCTCTTTAACAATCTGAATTGCCATCATGGAATCTCCTTCCAAGACAATATGCCTCCTTCCGTTCTCCCATGCCCATTCCAGACCTGTAATAAAGCCCCAGAGTTCAGCCAATAAGGCAGTGCCATAGCTCAACTTCCTATGGAAACCTGTAATCCAGCCACACAGATCATCACGCACAGCTCCTCCACAAGCTATTTTGAGCCATTGCCTGCAAAAGAACCATTCGTATTAATTTTTGTCCAGCCAGTTGGGGGTGGCTTCCAACTTATCAAGATGTTCTCATAGCTCTTCAATGCTAAACCAGGAACAGCTAGCATATCATTTGCCACTTGAATGTTGGACACAAATAGAGAGGCTTGAACGAAAATATCATGTGGGCTGATAGAAACATCATTAAAAACCAGATTATTTCTATCCTTCCATTAACCAACATACCACCCCAAACTTCAGTCTCCAAGCTGCATTTTTCCTGCTGCTGTTTAAGTTGCTGTCCAGCCAGCTTCCCAAATCACCATTCAGGAAGGCACCTAACTCCGTGTTTTCTACCTATAATTTCCATACCTCCCTGGACCAATAACATTGTCTAAAGACATAGTCATTTTCTTCTATTGGATATTGAAATCTGGGGCAAGACCCACTCCCAGCCATGTGTCTTCTAAATCTTTCTGAGTTATTCAGCAGCTTGTTCCCGAATAACATCCAGAGGAAGAATTGGACTCTTGGGGGACCCTCTTATTTCCACACAAGACTCCATTCTTTAAACACGGTGTTAGAGGATTGACCTGCTAGGAACTTATAAGCTGAGTTAATTGTAAATTCTCCAGAATTTGAATGACTCCAAAACACCTTGTCCTTTTCATCAGAGATAGATGGTGGTTGAATACTCTCCAATAAATCCAAGGCATCCCTTGATAGGAATTGATTCAACTTTTCCCAGTCCCAATTACCTTCTATTACACAGTCTACCACTTTCCAATCTTTTATATCATCAGGAATGCTATTTACAGCATAATCAAAAAGTCTTGCACCCGATGGAATCCATCTATCATACCAGAAGGCTGTATCTACTTCATTCCCTAGGATAACTCGAGATTCCTCTAGCACATACCCCCAAACCTTCTGAATCCCTTTCCATATATTAGAACCACTACTTACACTTCTCAGCTGACCAGTAGGAAAGGTGTCCACTTTATACTTGCTTATTAACACCTGCACCCAAAGATCATCTCTGTTCTCTAAGATCCCAAATCCTAGTTTCATGGAAAAGGCCTTGTTAACCAGTTTCTGATCTCTGAATCCCATGCCCCCATCTATTTTCGCACGGCACAAGTTCTTATACTTGATAGTATAAGGTCTACAAGTGGATATGTTTTTTCCTCATTCAGCAGAGCTATCAGTTGGATGAGTAAGAGCCAGAGCATTATTGCTTTATATATTACAGAGTTTGAGTACATGGCCTTAACATATGCTGTCAAGGAAGCTATTTGGTTGTGGAGGTTGTGCAAAGAGCTTGGCTTTGCACAAGGAGAGATGATCGTTAGGTGTGATAATCAGAGCGTCATTTTCTTGACTAAGAACCCAGGTTTTCATGCGAGGACCACGAATATCGGCATACAATACCATTTCATCATAGAGAAGATTGAATACAAGGTTGTATTGCTGGAGAAGATTGACACAAAGGTCAACAATGCTGATTTTTTGACTAAGGCAATGACTTCAGAGAAGGTGGAACGGTGAAAAGCTGCATTGGGATTGAAGAAACATGTGAAGCATTCACTAAGTGGGAGAATGTTGGATATGGCTTATGCTTCACATGTTGATGCCCTTGTTAGCAGGGTCAGTAGAAAGACAACTATGTTCTCGCTCTCAAGTGAGTGGGCGGGGGTCCGGAGGGCAGTGCCCCCGGGACCGTATAGCTGATTACTATTATGGGCATTTGACTTATTATAATTTTTGCTTTTTCTTAGTATTTTGGGCTTGAGCCCATTAATAGCTATTTTTAGAATTTTCTAATCCTATTTATATTCTCCTTGTAAATCGAGTGACTTGTATCGAGTGGCGGTGAGGTGAATATAGAAATGACAAAATGGACGTAGCCTACATTTGGTAAACCAGGGTAAATTGTCGCGTGAATATTCTCTCTTCGTTTTCCTCTTCGATCTCTATTTTTCAATTCGTGTTTATGTGTGTATCGATTTCCAACAAAGACTAAGTTCTTCTTCTTTTTGGAGCAGATCTTTACCATAAATCCTTGTGTGCTCCAATTATGCAACTGTTACCCTATGTTCTCCAAATCTAATGGTAATAAGCTACACTATATTTGATTATGATGCATCTGCAAGCTTTATTTTTGAAGAAAACAAATTTAAAAATAAAATAAAATCACTAGCAATAATAAGAATATTGATGGTAACAATCTAATTTGAAGAATAAGACATAACAAAATGAGAAAGACAAAATCAAAAATATTGACTCGATGACCAACAGAGCTTTGACCTCTAATAATCATTATACTCTGAGTGCCACCTTGGAAGTAGGTGGTGAGGTATATAACTTCATCATCGTAATGTTAATAACTAGATAGATCTTGTATAAGTTAGAAAACTTGCAATTGCCTTTTGTTATATGTTTACCGAAGATGTAGGGGGAAAGTGTAAAAGAACCATTCTAACCCAAAATTATTAGGCTTAAAGGGTAGACAATGCACATATATGCCCTATTTTAATTATTTATTAATTGAATGAGGGTATTGAGGATCAAACTCATAATAACTTGATCTCAAAGGCACTGATACCATATAAAATAATTATTTCAACTAATAAATTTGAGTTATTAAATGAATATTACATTAATAATTTTATATTATATTTCTCAGAAAAAAGTAGTAGGTGATAAGTGTCATTTCAACCCAAAACCTTAAAGTGTTAGTTGAGGCTACATTAATTATTTTTATAGTTTTTTGGATATCTCTAACACACCCCTTTCACGCAAGAGCCCTTTGGGCTTGAACTGTGGATATGAATAAGCCCATTTTTTGTCACCCTGTGTTTTTCTTAATTCCACTAGAAACTGGGGGCGGTGAGGATCGAACTCGTGGCATCATGGTCACTGAAGCTATGATACCATGATAAGCAAAATTTTAACCCAAAATCTAAAGACATTGGGGGATACTTAATTAATTATTTTGTTTCTCAGTGTTAGAGAGATAAAAAATATAAAAAACAATTAATGTAGCATCACTTACGCTTATCTTGGTGTCCGAGGTATAGTGACCAGGAGGTCATAAGTTCGATCCTTACCTCCCCCACTTTCAAGTGGAATTAAGAAAAACACAAAACAAAAAATGGGCATATGCAGCACAAGGTAGACAAAAAAAATGAGCTTTAATACCAAAGAGCTCTTTTGTGAGAGTGTGTGTTAGAGAGATATAAAAGATACAAAATAATTAATTAAGTGTCACCCAATACCTTGAAATTTTAGGTTAAAATGATGCTTATCAGTAAGGCTCTAGCCTTTCTCATTGGCTTGGCTATTTGATGGTATTTCAAGTAGCCTTTAACCGAACTCATTTAAAAGGAAGAAAGAAGCTCGATGGATATATAACACGAATGATCACAATATAACTCGAACCAGTGGCGGACCCAGAAAATTTTATTTATGTTAGCACATTTAGTGGTTGGGTTTCGAAAAGAAAAAAAGTTAAATAATGTTTTAAATGCATTAAAAAAATAAAAGAATATAAACGATGAGAGATTTATAACCCTCAAGTTATACGAACCAAATTTTTTTCCATGTTAAAAAAAAAAAAGACAAGACCAATTCATTGAACAATGTACCCTCTCACTTTCTTTAGTAATATATAATTTGTCTTTTTCTTAACATGATAAAAAATTTAGTACGTATAACATGAGTGATATATAATCCCCAAGAAAAGAAAATAAAACTTCAACTTAAAATAAAAAAGGATCAACTTAATGATATAAAAACACTAAAACATAAGCAGTAAATGAGATGTGTTGAGTACATGTGCTTGCATTCTTGGCAATGGAGCCACCACGATTACTCCTTACATTTTTAATTAATTAAAAAATGTATCTCTTCTTTACTAAAAAAAATGTATCTCTTCTTTACTAAAAAAAATGTATCTCCAAATTTATGTCTGTACTTGCCCACTTTGGCAATTGAGCAGGTTCGCCAGTGACTCGAACGTACTCTTCCAGAGGTTTAAAGTAGTGTCGGATCCAGAAAATTATATTTATATCTGCACTTTTGCCCCAGGAATTGTTACTTAAAAGAAAGTATGATTATCCTTTTCCTGCCAATTTAGTTACAACTTAATGTATCTACTTGTCACATATACAGGGCGGAGTATAACTCACATCGGTACCTTTAGGAAAAGGAATTCTCGTTCGCAGGTAGAACATACCAAAGGCAGGATTTGGAGGCAAGTATGGACATTATTTGCTCACCGATCGCTTACAATTAATATTGTCTATACATATAAGTTACATCATGATTCCAATTATTTGCTTATTGCTAGATTATCTGTTTTTTTAATTATGCAACTCAAGAATTTCGAAGGCTATACCTTAAAGTATAGTCATTATCTCCCTAAAAAGAATTGAAAAAAATTTGTGTCTGCACTTGCCCACACTTTAACAAGTGTGGGTCCACCTCTGATATAAATATGATCATATGTTAAACGATAATGAAGATTAGTTTAGAAAGGGAATGATATTGAAGCCCTACATTAAGATATATACGAAGGTTGCTTTTCAATTTTCCAACCAAAGGCCACATCAGTACGAGGCCAAAGAAATGGAAACTTATACCAATGGACTAAGCAATAATTTATCGCAATAAGTGACTCCATCAATCTTATTCCAAATAGTCAGTGGCGGAGCCAGGCTCTAATTTGAGCCCTGGCCAAAAAAATTATATATATATATATATATATTTTTTTTCTCCTTTTAGTTAGTTCATATACGTTGCTCCGCCACCGCCAATACGTTGCTCCGCCACCGCAAATAGCATTAAGATAATGAATTTAAAATTACTTTATTTAGTTTATTTCTAATTAATATGGGTCTTCACTACTCAATTTGGAAAAAAACACACACAAGCTTTTACAAAAAAATAACAATAAAAATAAATAAATAAATAAAAATCCGTCAAACAAGTTCTTATTAAATGGGTTAGATTAAAATGACAAAGGTAGAATTTTACTTTTGCATGCATGCATGCAGATAGTGGTGTGTAAAAAATATATCATTCAAATCCTCGTACACTACTTTATGAAAGCACCTAAAAATTACGCACGTCCGTATATTACCTTTCATGCACGTCTTCCATCACTCCACCTTCATCCACGCGCGAATATATATATATATATATATATATATATATATATATAGTTTTATAAAAGTTATGTTGTAGGAAAAGTGATTGTGTTATGTTATAGAGATTCGTTTTGCGTGCCAGAGTTTTTTTTTTTTTTTTGCCGCGGGCCCCACAAAATGTTGTGTGTGTAGGAAATTTTTTGTGGTCATGTTAAAAGATAGATGATAAACCCATATATATATATATATATATATATATATATATATATATATATATATATATATATATATATAAGGGCAGGATATTCTTACACCGGTATAAGAGTTAGAAGTCTTACACTCAATCTTGACCATTGATCCACTTGTATCCAATGACTCACATTACTAAAAAATTTGAGCTGTTAGATATAAGTGGGATTAATGGACAAGATTAAGAGTGTAACTTACACTAGTGTAAAATGATCTTGACCCATATATATATATATATATATATATATATATATAGGAGTAGGATATTACCGGTGTAAGAGTTAGAAGTCTTACACTCAATCTTGACCATTGTGGGGCCCGCAGCAAAAAACCAAGAAAAAACTCTGGCACCCAAAACGAATCTCTATAACATAACACAATTACTTTTTCTACAACATAACTCTTATATATATATATATATATATATATATATATATATATATATATATATATATAGTATTATCTTTCTCATGTTATACTCAAAGTGATGCAATGTGGATCGCAGTTTGTAATTTTCTATCTCCGCACTTATATTACACTTTGTGTGTGCAATATCTCATGCTGAGAAAAATAATACCCATATTTATATATATACCCAAATAACTCTTGTGCATACATGTATATATCCAAAGAAATCATCAAATACTTGGCTATATCCGATACCATATACAATATATACCCTCCCTAACTTTATGAATCCTATAATTATAAGCTAATAGATATCTTTGCAAGTATATATATAGTTCTATACTACTTACCATCCATCTTGCTTTCTTTTACTCTGAACTGATTTTTCTGCCTTCAGTTCTCAGGCCACAAAATCTGGCAATAACTGTGAAGCAAATCTCTTTCTGTTTTGAATGTCAATACTCTCATAACTGGTGCCTGAGTGAGAAGAAGATTGATTGTTGATTGCACAAAACTCATTTCCATTGGTTCCCATCTCAAGTCTCCTTCCTAAATGTATATTCTGTGAGAGAAATCCATGTTGAGTTCCTGAGATAGGAAGGTTCTCATTGTGGGGAAGTCCCAGAGTAAGAGAAACACCATTTCCATGGAACCTAGAAGCCAATTGCTCAGTTACATTAAACCTACTTCCAATGTCTTCCATTGAGAACGCTCCAAAAACCCCTCCATGGTTTGTATTGCCAGTCATTAAAGGGTAGCCATCTCTGTTGTGCCTTTCAATGCCAAACTTTGTATTGACTTCTCTATTTGTATCTCCTTGCTTCATTTCCATGTCCACTGAAAGGAAACTACTTGGAGAGTTCTGCATTTCTGAACTTCTTGGCTTATTTGGATGACTTTGCATGTGATGGAAACCAGAGTGGGATTGAAAGGATCCTCTCATGGGAGAGGTGGACATTGAAGAATTTGTTGAGATTTCGGTTGGAGATGTGTTTCGGTTGTTGAAGCTTTCTTGTTTTGATTGGAGAACTTTAATGGCACCTGATTCCTGGGTAACATTTGTTGTTGACCCCAACTCCTCTGATCTGATGTTATCCGAAACATTAGTATGTTCTTGCTCCTTGATTTCTTCCAAATACATTTCTTCAACCATTGGTTTCCAAAGCCGAACTCGGGCATTAATAAACCAGTTTGACACCTGCATTAAAAAAATTAAGTGTAAAGAACCAATTCAACCCAAAAGCTTAAGCTGTTAGGTGAGGCTACATTAATGGTTTCATATATCTCAACACGCCCTCTCACACGAGAGCCCACTGGGCTTGAAGGGTGGACAATGCACAGGCCCACCTACCTGTGCGAACAAAGAAATTCCACTTGAAAGAAAGTGGGGGCGGCGATGATCGAACTCGGGACGACATGAGGCTCTGATACCATGTAAAGAACCAATTCAACCCAAAAGCTTAAGCTGTTGGGTGAGGCTACATTAAAGGTTTCATATATCTCAACATTAAGAATATCACAAACCTCTCACATTGCCATAACTGTCATTATCAGTTAATGTTACCAAACATGTAATTTAAACCAAGGGGAAAAAAACACATATTTGTTAGTGTCATATATAAATATAGACGAAGCATAGCATGGTGTTATATAAGGAAATTTAATCTATTTCATCCCTTTCAATAAATAAAGCATCCTCTTCCTCTTCAGAAGCCCTTGAAGTAATTCACTAAAGTACAAATATAGTGAATTCTTACTATATATTGGTTCTTCATCAAAGGTAGATATGGATTGATGAAACATACCTAACTCCTAGCAAGTCCAGTTTGTTTAGCAAGCATAACTTTATCAGAATCTGTTGGATAGCTGCAGACCATAATTAAAAAACTCTTTTTAACTTGATGTCAAGGATGTAATATGCAACCTAGAAGTAATTAACATAGACATAAAGGTTAATTCATTGTCTTTAGATACTATAAATAACTAGTGCTAGATCGATATATAATTAATGTTACATACGGGTGAAGGAAATGCTCAAAAAGCCAAGCACGAAGAATGGAAACAGCTCGTTCAGGCAAGCCTCTTTGGGGTCTCCAAGCATTGGGCTGAATCATTCCAAGCTGTTGTAGTGCCCTTTGTTGCCGGAGATGGTGATCAACATACCTAAGTCTCGAACCTTCTACCTTAACTCCAAAGAATTCATCTTCACCTAAGGTCATGCTCGTTGCTCTGATTTGTGAAGATATTGCATCTTTAAGACATCTAAATTGCTTTGAGATAGTCTTTAGGGCAAGTGCTGTGTAAGATTTAGCTGCCCCAAAACCCGCTGCTTGCTCAAATGATGATATTACAATTTGCATTTGCTGGTGATATTGCCTATACCTTTGCTCTACCTGCAAATTTATTTTTTTAACAAAAAAAAAAAAAACCATTAATTATAATCGCATATGATATATTATAGGGTTTTATAAGAGTTATGTTGTAGGAAAAATGATTGTGTAATGTTATAGAGATTCGTTTCTCGTGCCTTAATTTTTATTTTATTTTTTGTTTTAAAAAATGTGGACCCCACAAAATGTTGTGTGTGTAGGAAATTTTATTACGTCATGTTAAAGGACAAAACAAAAACCCTATATTATATGAAAACTGTACCTAGTTAAGAGTTATAAGACTAGTTGTTTTGAATTAAAAAAATGTTAATTTGAGATGCATCATGAAATGACACAACTTAAGAAGTTAGAAATTTGTCATGAAACTGACCCCAAATGGTTCCAAACTCATTATTCTGTGACATTCACCAGACCAAGTTACTTTTCTTCTACACACAACTTTTGGACACAAGTAAGAATCATACATAATTTTCCAATCACTGAATCACCACCAGAGACTGAATGAGTAACAAAATAACCAAACCGCACTGCAATTAACTGAAAACTTAATTACAGTACTTTCACAAGATCAAACATATATTATTCACTTGCAAGACTAATCCATAAATTCTTGGATATTAAATGTTATGTCATGTGTAGAACTTACCTCATCGAGCATGGTGATAAGCTTGGACTTCTTCATCTGAAGTTCTTGTCTCTGAGCTGTACTAAGTTCAGCTACTTGCTTGTTTGCACTGTTTTCTCCTTCACCACTTGAACCGTCACCAACACCAGAACTAGATTCTCTCTTCGCTTTCATTTTCTCTTTATTTGCTCCTTCTGCGAATTTTTCGTCTTTGTAGATTCCCTTACCCACGTTAACAACTTCATCGAGAAGCTCCTGCGCTGCTTTCAAAAACTTTGACCCCAAAAGAACGCCGTTCACGCTCGAAACTCCGTTGCACACCGACGACGGAGAATTACCTATTCCGGCGACGGGAGCATGTCCTTGAAGGTCAAGCTCACCGGAAAGAGACGTGTAAGCTGTTTTCTGCGAGGAAAGGCTGAGCGACAAACCCTGCTGACTAGGCTGCCGGAAACCATCGCCGGAGCTTCTAGATGTGGGTGCCGCGGCGGATGACGGTTGCTCAATTACCTGACCCCACAAGTTATAGTGCACGCGAGGGGCCGCGGCCGCGGCGGAGAAGCCGTGGAAGGAGGTGATTTCGGGGTGTCCGAGGAAAGGTGGTCGGGTTTGATTGTCGGAGTTCGTGGATACGAGGTTGTTTGTTACCCCATGAATCAGGTGCTGCTGCTGTTGGTTGGGGGATGGTGGAACTTGTGGCGCGTGAGGGAAGTTGGCGAGGTTGAGCGCGTTGGATGGAGTGGTAGCGTTGGGATTGACGAGGAGCATGTTGGGCGTTGCTGTTGAGTGTTGTGGCGCGTCAGGGTAGGGTACGTAGGTTGGGTTCATAAGGTAAAGTGTCTGCAACCCATCCGCAGAAGATTGAATATCAGAAGTGCTTCCATGAAAGTACGTCGCCATGTTTATCTGCGACACTGTACGGAACAAAAGAACTTTCTAGAATTACTCTTTCCTTTTCTAGGTTCTTTCTGATATCTGCTCAGTGTTCACACTTCACACTTAACACCTTGATCTTGATTAGCCCATTATACATATATTTTGTAGAATTCTTAATTTTGTCACATATCCTGAAAAGCAAGCGAAAAGAACCTCGGTTGCTGTTAATGAATCCGAGTAAGTACCTACCTTAAAATTTGCGAAAACTAAAATGGACAAATAATTAATGAGACCCCCCAAAAAATCAATCTTCAGATGCAAAAAAAAAAAGATTGTTTATAGAAAATTGATGATGGAATTGAAGAAAAGAGATAGAAAAAAACCCGGGAATGATCATCTTAAAGAGAGAGAAAGAAACCAAAATACAAAAAATAAAAACAGATCCCATCAAAGAGTATAAGTGTGTCCGTACCATTTCCCAATTAATAGGGATATTAAAGCGAGCTATAGTCACGAGGATGAAGAGAAAGAAGGTAGAAAGGTGGTGTCTAGCTAGAGAAAGTGTCCATCATCGAGAGGCAGAGGAGCAAAAGAGGAGAGTTTCAACTGGTTCTTGTCATGACTCATGACTCATGAGTATTCTCTGCAGCTCTGTACTCTGCAAGTGAATTTTTTATATAAATTTATAATATTTTATAAAAGGCATATGAGTGATCTGTGATGACTGAGGACAGAGGCGGACCTAGGTCATCTATGTCCCCACTTCCGGACATGAATTCTCTTTTTTTTTTTTTTAGTATAGTAGTTAAATATGATATTGGTTAGATTAGGTTTTCCTTGGATATATAATGAGTGATGGAATGGAAATGAATGGAATATAATGGGATGACATATATTTTATTGGATATTTTATGATACCATACAACAAATTAGCTTGATTAAAATAAAAGTGTTGGGAATATTTTTTTATGTTAAATTGAAATTTTTTTTTCTTATTTATATTTTTTATCTTTTAATACATTTGAAATTTTCTTTAAAAAAAAATTCCGGGCCCCTGCCGCCCGAAGCCCTTCACTAAATGTGCGGTCATTAAAAATATTTTTTGGGTCAATTGTGGTCCTTTATATTTTACGTAATAATTTTAATTTAAGTGTACTTAGAATTAATATTAATGTAATTACTTGTATTTATGAACAATAAGAGACAGCTCCACAGTGTTTTTCTTGTTTTGTTTTGCACACTCTGATGTAGCGCTTGTATATGCGTCTTATTATCCTCCACACCTTTTTTTTTTTAGCTTTTCCTTTTTTTTTTGGCGTGTGTGTTTGGTAAGCATAAAAATTAGAAAACCTAGTAGACAAAAAAACCACTCCATGCCCTTGTTTGATTATAATAAACCAAACACCTTCATCACCTCCTAACACGCACTTAAACGAAAAAGAAATTCAATTAAGTTGTCACAATTACGTACGTTTTCATGAAATTCTATAATAGAGTAAACATAAACCAGAAAAAGAGATTAAAAAAAAATGAGTGTGGGGTAGGAGATGGAAGAGTTGAAAAAGCAAGATAAGGTCACGAAGGGGTTACTCTTGGATCTTGATAAAAATCTGGCCCTTGGTTATTCGAACTTTACAATAACATCTCTTTGGTCTTGACTACTTTTCTTTTCGCATACCCCATTTCTAAAATTCGTTTTATGTTCTTTAAATTTTGTGTGGTTGGAAGCAGAGCTAGAAGATAAAACAATAGAAAGGTAAACGGAAGTATGTAACTATGCATGATTTTAAGTTCTAACCACGACATTATGTAATAAAAGAATGGGAAATAGTAATCTTATGTTGTAGGAGACTATTATCTTATGCCGTAGACACTTTGATTATTGTGCTGCTTTTTTTCTTTTCTTTTTCTTTTCTTTTTTTAGTGGTGGATCCCATCATTTTGTGTCTTAGCATAAGATATGCTCTCTTCTACAATGAGAGTAGATAATCCCAAAAAAAATACTAAAACGACCATGTATACAATATTAACACAAAATTCGAAAAGTGTTTTTAATTTAGGAAAAATGTTTATCCTTTTAAATGACACAACTTATATCATTTCACTATCACAAAGAGGTGGACCCACAGCTTTATTTTTTTTTGTCAATTCTCTCTTCTCTTTTATCTATCTCTTTCTCTCTCTTAAATGACACAATTTCACATCTTTTAAAATGACACACACTTTACCCTTTTAATTTACATGGGATATCTTAATTTAATTTCTCATTTTTCGATGTATATAATTATTAATGGGAAAAAAGTTTCCGATGTTACTTTAGATAACTTTATCTAATATTCATCGAAATGACGTTATTTTGGGGTTAAAAAATTAAAAAATTAGAGTGATAAAGACTATTATAACCCTAAAATAAATTAAAATTATAAAAATACCATAATTTCCGTCCCAAAATGACGTCATTTTGATGAACATTAGATAATGTTATCTAAAGTAACATCGGAAAAAACAAACCCATATATAAAATGGTGATGCTCATCATTAGATTAATATAATTCATTGGAAAAATAGTGCTCTTAGCTCATATCACTCTACAAGTGACACTCATACAGCCAACACATTTTAAAAAAAAATATCTCTGTTTCATCCTCATATATTATTTTTGGAAGGATTTAAATATTTTATTTTTGTCCATCCTGTATTCTGTGTTAGTTTCATAATCAATTCAAAGAGTTAAAATTTGTGAAAATACTAAGAAAAAATCAACTTGCCTCAAAAAATAATTAGGGTTTAGTTAATTAAAAAAAAAACCAACTCATTAATTGCTCAAAAACTTTACGAACCTTATTCAATATCTTTTCACTGAAAAGTGACATCTGGAAAATTAAAATCAATAGTCAGAAATACAGTTAGCTCCCGTCAATTCTAAGTGAATACTTGTCACATGCATAATCCTTAATTAAGCGCTGATAATTTCGTAACTAATTAACCATTGGCTACTAGTCAGTTAAAATTCTTTATTCCAAGATAATTTTTTTTTTTTTGGTAAATTATTCCAAGATAATTTTATATCACCTAACTGATACCTCGGTGGATTGACGCATACAATAAATATTTAAAGGGAAAAACGCGGTGGCGGAGCGAGCAACAAATTCAGCATGGTGCTAAAAGGTAAAATTCAATTGTGTCAATATTTATTATAACTAAAATTCTTTTTGGATCCCTAACAAAAAAAAATTAATTTTTAGTTTCGTTCCTTATAAAAAAATATTCATATTAGATTTTTTTAGAGATTAAATTAGGTCTTCATTGAATTTCTGAGGAATCACATTTTCAAAGAACTGGAATTGTAGAAGGATCAAAAGTTGACATTTTTTTGTAAGAGATAAAAGTGGGGATCGTATTTTTTATTAAGGATCCAAATGGAATTTTGCTCGAGTATTATTTTGAATAAAATATCTTTTGGATCCTCAACATAAATCATGAGATCCATTTTAATTCATTAGGAAAAAAATTGACTTATGCTCATCTGAAATTCAAAATAGACACAATTAATCAAAATCGTGGTCCCTCTAAAATTCAATGAAGACTAATGTTAGTCCCTCAAAAGATTAATATGGGTCCATTTTGAATTTCAGAGGGACCGCAAGTTGAATTATTTTCTAAAGGATTAAATTGAGCCTTGTGATATTTGTTAAGGACCCAAAAGGTACTTTACTATATTATTTTTGAAAACCTAACCAATACTAAGACTATACCATAATTTTTAGAGAAAATATATAACATTTTTGAAAGTCATTTGGTGCCAAGGCACCAGTTAGGGGTGTTCATCAACCGATCCAAACCGATTCAAACCGCGGTAACCGAACCGAAAAATCGATAACCGAATAAACCGAAAACCGAAAAAAAAATCACAAATTTTAATGGGATTGGATCGGATTTCGGATTGGTAGATGAAAACCGATTCAATCGAAATCGATCCAATATATTAATTTTTCTCTACCTACTTGGGTCTTTCCTCAATCATAGCCCAAAAATTTTTAAACCTAAGATCCATTAACCCATCAACTAAAAAAAAAAAAAAGGTCACATCTCATCAACAAAATTTCATCTATGTAGAGCTTTGTATCTCATTGTCCAAAAAAAAACTATTATCCTTTATCGATGCTTTTGTATTTAAAAAAAATTACAAAGCCAATATATACAAAAGATGTTTTTTTCACAATAATAATGAAACAAATTTTAGGATCTTTAAAAACCGAATACCAATCCAATCTAAACCGAAAAAATTGGATTGGATCATATCGGATTTGAAAAAAAATCCAAACCGAATAGATGATTACATGATCAAACCGAAGGAATTGAATCAGATGATTTTTGCCTCCAAAACCAATCTAATCCAGACTGCGAACACCCCTATAGCTAGCACTAGCTAGCTAGCATGGTTCCGTTACTGTAAACGTTCATCCTTTTAAAGGATATAATTTTGTATCATTATAGATGAAATGATGTCGTTTTGGGGCATAATTGATAATTTTTTGTATTCTCTCCCCTCCATAAAATTAGAAAGTGGAGGAGAAAAAATATAAAAATTTTC
Organism: Gastrolobium villosum; assembly: GCA_032173675.1. Lineage (NCBI taxonomy): Eukaryota > Viridiplantae > Streptophyta > Magnoliopsida > Fabales > Fabaceae > Gastrolobium > Gastrolobium villosum. The sequence goes on along the minus strand of JAVKPL010005974.1, from coordinate 6,239 downwards.
CAATTATGCACCAAAACTACGTCATTTCATCTAAAATTACACAAAGTTATATCTTTTAAAATCATAAATATTTTTCCCATATTTAAATTATATATAAGGACTTCGACCATGTGAGTTTTAAAAAACAAAATCCCTTATGTCTCATTTGTTTGGTTTCTCTTATTCTTAGATAGTTAATTTCAAGGCTAAATGAAACAGAGAAAAATTTTATTCTTTCATGTTTTAGAGAAATTCAATCTATCCAAAAGCTAAAGTAATCTTTTTATCGACAACAAGTCAACCCTAAATATTAAAAAAAAAGGAAAAATATTTGAGTGATAGCAAGAGCCAAGAGCTAAACAAAGCATTAAAATCGGATTAAAAAATTATCTAGACAAAATCCTATTAAGTATTATTTTGATCTAAAGATTTTCTATTTCATTTCTCAAAAATCTTAAGAGTGACACCTGATTAGACCAACAGTTTCTTTTTATCTCATCTAATGGTAATTGATTATTTATTACTTGTTTAAAACGTTTAAGGTCACAGAAGGTGAAGGACAAAATTAAACTAGTCATTTGTTAAATTGTTATGTACATAACTCTAGGATATATGATAAACAATTATAAATGACGAAATGGTAATTAATAGTTATCAACGTGATTGAATTTTTTTTCTTTTGTATGAAAATTTGCATTTCATTTTAAACCGTCATTTTGTATTTTTTTCTTATGTACATTTCTAATTTTTTTTTTCTAATAAACGCTCTGTTGACTGGTTTCATAATGTATTACGAGGTTTAATTATTTAAAAAAAAAAAAAACTACTATGCAAGTTAACTCTGGAACTCAAATACGTTAACAGGTGGGATTTCACTTTAATTACATCTATCAACGTGTTAACATCGCTTTTAATCATAAATATCTAATCAAGAAGATAATTTATATAAAAAAAAGGAATCTATTAGTCATTATTAAAAAGTGGGACGGAAACGAGAGAGACTTACAGGTATCTGCTATCCCATAATTTAATATTAGAACTTTCAATTTTGGTGTCCATGACGGGCACAAGGTACTTTTGTCATTGTTAAATATTATTTACCAATCACTCACCGGGACACTAATTTTGCACCATCCGACCAACACAAACAATATGCTTATGATTTAACGTCATTACTGATTAGGCATCCTCCTGCAATTTTTTTATTTTTTTTTAGATATTTCAATCGATTCATAATTTCGCGACTAGTCTGATTCAAAGCGAATGTCGGGATTAAGTCTTTTTTATTTTATTTTTGGTAAGCATGTCTGGATTAAGTCTTTAAATGAATTATAATAAACATTTTTTAAAAACTTTTCTTTACATTAATAAATGGAAATTTTAATTTTTAAAAGGAAAAAAATCTATTATTCCAAAGCTACTTTTGAGCAATTTTTTTTTTTTTTTGGTACAGAGAAGGGGTAAAGCCCCAACAAAAAGCAAAACAGAAACATAACCAAAAAAGAACAAAACAAAAAGCAGAAAAGAAAAACACAAAGAAGCAACACAAAGGTCTTAGTCAGGATTCCACACAGATGGTTGGCCAGCAGGGGTCTGGACATCTTTCTCCAATAGATTTTGCAGCTCAGACGGTTGATTCAAAAGAAGGTAGACACCAAGGTGCTTGGAAAAAGCATCCTTTGCTAGCCAATCAGCACAGCTATTAGTCTCTCTGTTTGTGAAAGAAAGAGCAGTCATCCAATTTCTTTCCATAAAAGCTCGAATCCTAACTACCAGGGGCAGTTGTCGAGCATCTTTCCTATTAGAGGAAAGCAAGTTGATTGCTTGAGAGGAGTCACTCTCAACAATCACTTTAGGAGTACCTAGCTGCCAAGCTAGATCGAGACCATGGAGAATAGCCCACAGCTCAGCATGAAGAGGAGAGCAAGAACCAAGGAAAGGTTGAAAGCCACCAACCCAAACACCATCCTTGTTTCTCAAGAGACCTCCACAAGCTGCTCTCTTAGAAGAAACGGCTCCATCAACATTTAATTTAAGCCAATTCTACTCTTGTCGAATACATTGTGTGGGAGTCCTGATTCTAAAGGATCTGGAGGTTAGGCTGAGCACCTGTTTAGCATTAGACAAAACCACCCAATTTCTTTGAATCTCACCGGTCACATTATCAGGCCTCTTGAAATCTTGTTCATGGCAATCTTTATTTCTCCACAGCCAAATATACCAACAAGATATAAAGAAATAATCTCTCCAATTAGGCTGTCTCACATCAGAAAATAATAAGCAATTATCAAGCCAGATGTGCAAAGTGTGTTCAGTAAAGAACAAAGGAGGCTGAGTAGTGAACAAAGAGCAATTCCAGAATTTAGAGGCACGGGGGCAATCTCTAAAGACATGGAGAATGGTTTCTACCTTATCAGGGCATAGTTTGCACCTGTCAGAAGTATTTCCCCACTTGGAAACTAATTGGTTGGTCAGAATTAGAGGTGGCAATTTGGGTTGACCCGACCCGCCCCGCTCCGCCACCAACCCGCCAAAAACGGGGCGGGGCGGGTTGACCCGCCAAAAAGTATGGGTTGGAAAAATGAACCCACCCCGTTTTATGGTGGGTTGGCGGGTCAACCCACCAACCCGCCAATTAAAAAAAAATTAACTAAAATTCAAAAAATAAATTATTTTATGAATTTTTCTAATATTATTTTATTTTATTTCACAATTCTCTATATTTTTTTAGTCTCAATCTTAAATATATACTAATATTTGTCAAACATTATTTAGGGACTTATATATAGATAACATTTATCATGAATAAAATTATTATTCTTTAATTTTTCTAAGAAGTACTAAGATAAAAAAAAAAAATTGGATATCACAAAAAATTAAGGAATAATGAAATACTACCTAATTGTAAAAAAAAAAAAAAAAAAAAATTATAACCCGGCGGGTCAACCCGCCCCGCGGCGGGTTGAACCCATTTCGACCCACTTCTAGGCGGGGCGGGTTGAGGTGGGTTGGTGGGTTGAAAATCTCAACCCAACCCGCCCCGTTTTGGCGGGTTGGCGGGTTGACCCGCCGGGCTTAACCTCTAGTCAGAATCCTTCCAAGGGATCAGAAATTTGTATAGGGCCTTTCCATTTCCAAAATCTCCCAGTGAAAGTTTGGAGATAAAGCATCAAATTTCATCAGGCTTGTATAAGCCTTTTTAACCAAAGAGATCGATTTTCAGTGGAACATCACACCCAGCTGAAGTAGTTCTGCTATCACCACATGTTGTTCAAAGAACTGATGAATGAAGTTCCAATTGTTTGAGTTTTTGTCAATACAGTCAGCCACAATATCAGCAATGAGCAGAGGATGGGGTTCCATGACTGCAAAAGCATCTTATCATATTGGTGTTTTTACCATCACCAATGTCTACTACAGACCAGATTTTAGAGAGATTCTTCCAAAGTCTTGAATCATAAGCCTTATTGATGCAATTATGCAAAGAGAGAGAAAAAAAGCTGGTGAGGAGTTGAAAAAAGAGAAAGTTTCAATCTGCTTCCTGATTAATGATACCAAGGCCCCCCAAACACTTAGGCTTAATTTCTCCCAAGAAACCAGATAGGTGACCTTTTTTCTTTTACCACCCCAAATGAATCGTCTTTGTTTTTTTAATTTCATCACATATCCCCAGAGGAATTTTGTGTGGAACATAGGTAGAGGAAATGACATTTCCCAACTCTACCAGCCATAGAGAGATTCTGCTTATATATATATATATTAAAAATAGCATATTATAGAAGAAGAAAATGGGTTATTCATGACTTTGTCCAAGTTTTTTTTTTTTTGTTGAGGAGTTTTTTTAGGTAAACACTATACAAGTTATTTGGAGTTTATTATTTTTACGGAATTAGAATCCTTTTTTGAATGGGCTTAAGAAAAATTATGCATTATAAATCTTAGCTTAAAAAAGTATTATTTTAATTTTTTTTTTTGAATTTTTCGTTATATGATTAAAATGTAAATCACCTGGTATTTATTTTGAAAAAACAAAAAACAAAATAGGTTCTTAAAGATGTGTTTTGCTTTATTAAAACTGAAAAGGGCTGTGTTTGGTGCAACAAAAGTAAATAAAATAAGTATAATTAGATATAAAAATAAATAAAACTACAATAACACCCTTCATTAATTCACCTAGAATTACATAAACACTCTTCATTAATCAAAACGACGTAGTTTTGGGCTAGCCGGAGATAAACTTATCTCAAGCTGCTTGAGAAATGTTATATATATAAAGAAGCGTGATTTTACAAATAATAATAATAATAAATGGTTTTTTTTTTTTTGATAAATAATAAATGGTTTTTTTTTTGGTGAAAATAAATGGTTATTTTAACTAATATCAAGTATGTCCTTAAACACATGTTTGACTAAAACTGAAAAAAATATAATTCTCTTACTGAATGCGCACTGCTTGACCAAAATAAAAATAAAAACAGTACTATCAATTATAGGGAAAATTGTTCAATACATTGGATATACCCACTTGGTACATCTTAATTTTTTTCAAATGGAAAAATTATTTTTCATTTAAATTCTTATTTTTCTTTATTTTTTCACTAAATTCCAAAAACTTTTCCCGTGCCTACATTGGATGTACTAAAGGTTTTCGCCAATTATAGGTCATGCATTTGATTTTGGAGAAGATTAAATGGAAAAAGTGTTTATCATTTTAAATGACATAACTTATATCCTTTCACTTTCACAAAGAGATGAGAGCCACATATTTACTTTTTTGTCAACTCTCTCCTCCTTTATCTATTTCTTTCTCTCTATTAAAATAACACAGCTTTACATTCTTTAAAATGACACACACTTTACCCAGATTAAATATATTTATATATAAAAAAATAGAAAAAAGTATTTATCCTTTTAAATGACACAACTTATATCCTTTCACTCTCTAAGAGTCTTAGACCACACCTTTATTTTTTTTGTCAACACTTTCTCCTCCTTTATCTATCTCTTTCTCTCTTTAAAATGACACAACTTTACCTCCTTTAAAATGATACACACTTCACCCAAAAACATATTAAAATTATAAATACGTTCATATGGATTTTATCTTTAAGGTGCTATTTGGTAGGTGTGTTTCTTTTAGAATCCTAGAAAAGTGTTGTTGGAATTTTAATATATCTATTTTTGGTAGAAGAAATGTGAATTTTTCCCATGATTCTGATTTAGCCAGGGTTTTGACGGTAGTACAAAATACTAACCAAAATACCATTTAGAAATACCTAAAAAATGTGGAATTCCTAGAATCCGGTCTGTGGAAAAATTATACATAATTTTTGAGACTTCCGTGCCCTTGCTTTTATCGCTGCTGAACTGATGGATGCTAATATCGTTTTAGTTGTTTTTATGGTTTCTTCCTTGTTCAAACTGTTCATGATATTTCCTTGCGCTGGTTGTGGTTGTTTGCGCACTTGACACCTTGCGCTGCAATTGCGAGTGGTTTGATTTGTCCATTGGAAATAATAACATCAGAAAGCTTTGGTTGTTGCTGGTCTTCGTAAAGAGTTACTAAACTGAAATGCTCTCGTACCAAAAGCATGGCAACTTTGATCAGAGAGAGGGGTGGGGAGAGGGGGAATGAATGAGATGTAGACGCTGATAAAATAAAAAACATTATAGACAAAAATTAATCACAAGGTTAGTTTTGTAAAATTATGCACATTCCTATTAATATTACACCATCAATCAAATATAGATTCAGTAATGTTAAGTAAATATTCCTGGTAATATTTTCATCTACCAAATAACTTTTTATTAACATTACCGAAAACTTCAATTTTCTATTAAATTCTCAAAAATCATGATTCCGGATATAAAAAAAAAATTATACCAAATGTCCCACCAGAATCATGCACTTCTAGGTAAATTTACGGCAGTTACGCTCACAACTGACATAATATATCTTTTAATTGTTGGCATTGAGGAAAGGTGCGATGGCCACTTCTAGAGTTCTAGGGTACGTAGTCTCCTTTGCTAGTTAGCCAGTAACCACTATGCTGATATATTGATTAGGGATAGCTCCATATAAATTTGTGCTCATCCAACTAACCTATAATGACTTTTGCATGGTGGCCTAAATAATCATTGTGTTATTGATCCACAAAAAGTGTCCCCTCCCAAGTCAATTAAAATATAAAACATCTGGAGGATCGCCAAAGTTACATTATCCATCTATTCCATCCCTTGCTTTTGTACGTCTACTACTA
>JAVKPL010005973.1:0-25219 GCA_032173675.1 Gastrolobium villosum | reverse complement strand
AGAGCAGTTTCTTCAAGAATATCCAGAGCATATTTCCTCTGAGATATCACAATACCAGATTTAGATTGGGCCACCTCGATTCCTAAGAAGTATCGAAGTTTCCCAAGATCCTTAGTCTGCAAATGATGACATAAGTGTTGTTTCAATCGAGTGATCCCATGTTGATCACTGCCTGTGATGACAATATCATCCACATATACCACCAGATAAATAGAACCAGAAGCAGAATGACGAAAAAGAGAGAATGATCAGCTGCACTCCAAGTCATGCCAAATTGTTGAACAACACTGCTAAATATTACCAAACCAAGCTCTTGGAGATTGTTTGAGGCCATAGAGAGACTTACGAAGACGACAAACAAGTCCTGACTCCCCCTGAGCAACAAATCCAGGAGGTTGCTCCATATAAATTTCTTCCTCAAGATCACCATGAAGAAAAGCATTCTTGATATCCAGTTGGTAGAGAGGCCAATGGCGAATAGCAGCCATGGCAATAAAAAGGCGAACAGTAGACATTTTCGCCACAGGAGAAAAAGTATCAATAAAATCCAAGCCAAAGACCTGAGTGAAACCCTTCGCCACCAAGCGAGCTTTAAGACGATCCACTTGACCATCAGGTCCAACCTTAACAGCATAAATCCATCGGCAACCAACCACAGATTTTCCAGAAGGAAGAGGTACCAGATCCCATGTGCCATTATGATGAAGAGCACTCATTTCATCAATCATAGCTTGTCTCCATCCCGAATGTGAAAGTGCATCACCTGTAGTCTTAGGGACAGATACAGAGGACAAAGAGGAAAGACAAGCAAAATATGATGGAGAAAGACGATGATAACTGAGATACGACTGCATACCTGGCCGGAGGGCGAGTATCACGAGTACCCTTACGAAGAGCAATGGGAAGGTCACTATCCGAAGGTGGGACCGAAGCCGTGGGAGGAGATGCAGTTGAATGTGAGTCCACGGATACATCTGACGAATTAGGCTCGATCTCATCAGCAGAAGAGGTGATAGAAGGAGAGTCAGAAACATGGATGGGTAAGACGGAAGGTAAAGAAGGTCACTTGGGAAGGATGGCTGTACAGAATCAGTATCCACAGGAGTAGTAGAGGATCCAAAAAAGGGAACTGATTCAAAAAAGGAGACATCCGCCGAGATAAAGTATCGACGTAAAGTGGGAAAGTAGCAACGGTAACCCTTCTGAGACCGAGGATAACCCAGAAAAACACATTTATGAGACTTGGGAGCTAATTTATCCAAACCTAGACCAAGATGATGAACAAAACACGTAGAACCAAACACATGTGGAGTTAAAGGATATAAAGTTTGATGGGAAAATAAAATAGAGTGAGGTACCTTATGATTGAGAACAGATGATGGCATGCGATTAATGAGATAGCATGCAGTAAGTATAGCATCACCCCAGAATGTGTATGGAACATTACCATCAATTAACAAGGCACGAGTGGTTTCGACCAGATGGCGATTCTTGCGCTCGGCTACACCATTTTGTTGAGGTGTATAAGGGCAAGATGTTTGATGGAGAATGCCATGAGATGAAAAGAATTGTTGAAATTGATGAGATAAGTACTCACATGCATTATCACTACGAAAAGTACGAATAGGAATACCAAATTGAGTTTTGATTTTCATTGTAAAATAACTGAAAAATAGAAAACAACTCAGACCGATTTTTCATTAAAAATAACCAAGTACACCTGGAATAATCATCAATAAAAGTAACAAAATACTTAAACCCTAAAGTAGAAGAATGACGACTTGGTCCCCAAATATCAGAGTGGACCACAGAAAAAGGAGAAACAGCTTGACGGCTAAGACGACTTGGGAACGTACTACGAGTATGTTTCCCATACTGACAAGACTCACAATTTAATTTAGAAAGAGACGATAAATGTGGAACCATCTTCTGAAGCTTTGTAAGACTAGGATGGCCCAGACGAGCATGTATAGTAAGAGGAGAGTCCACAGTGGAGCAGGCTGAATAAGATGGAAATAGTTGATAGAGGCCTTGAGACTCACATCCTCTGATAATCTCCTTCCCCGAACTCCGATCCTGAAAGATGACATAGGTTTTAGTAAAAGAAACAACACAGTCAATGGATTTTGTCAAACGACTAATAGAAAGTAAGTTAAAAGGAGAATCTGGAACATAGAGAACATGATCCAGAGATAAATTAGGTAAAAGAAGAACCGTGCCAATACCCCGTGATTGGACCAGAGACCCATTGGCCATAGTAATAGTGGGAAAAGAACCAGTAGTACAAAGGGAAGTGAATAAGGACTTATTACCAGAAATGTGATCAGAAGCCCCAGAATCAAGAGTCCAAGGGCCTATACAGTGCAACTGAGAGATTCCAGCAAAAGAATTACCAGTGGGAGCAATAGATGTAGTAGGACCTGATGGTTGCTTCTCAGACTTATTACCAGCCGGAGACCCAGAAACATTGGAGACGGGAGAGTCCATAATCAAGAGTAGAGGAGAAAAAAAAATAAAAAAAATCTAAAAAGACTGATCACACAACTAACCGGAAGAAGAGGGATCAGAAAAATAAGACCGGATCCAGAATCGTGTCAGCAAGACGAAAAAATCGCAACCAGCCGTGGCCGGAACGGAGTCTGCACGCGCCTCCACAATCGCCCGGAAACTGACAACGAGACAGTTCCGGGGAAAAAAAAAATTGTAAACTACGATGAACAATGGGTTCACCGAAAAAAAAATTCAAACGTTCCTTAGGCTCTTGATACCATGTTGAATATCGAAAGAGAAGAGAGGAACATTTGAAAATAATACTGTGTACATCTTTTCCATGGAGAAATCCGAATCCTATTATTAGATTTGAATCCACCATCAATATGTAGATTGTCATTTTTTATATTGTTAGGCTGCTGACTCTGTTTAGCTCGAATATCTTATCGACTTGGTAGCAAGTGATTCTGATTGTTTCTTGATGTTGATGCAAATTTGTAAGAAAATTCGAAACTAAAATATTTTGCTTTTATTTTTCATTTTGTAACCCTTTGATTAAGCTGATGGAAGCGACGTAGCTGCTGCATTAATACTACAGTGTTATTTAAATAGGCTGAAAATGAGCCAACCCATGAGCAAATTTTCAAGCCAACTCGCGAGCTATTTTTTCAAACCAACCCACGAGCCATATTTTTTAGCCAACCCTAACCCGACTCGGGTCAGGTTGGGTTTTCTGACTTGTTTTTTTTTTTCGAATCAACACTAACACGACTCATTTTTTTTCCAGGTTGAATGCGAGTTGGGCCGGGTTTGCCCGTTTGCGAACCCTGGTATCAAACCCAACGCGCAACTACAATGGTGTAAATATTACGCTACAAAAGTGTGTAAATATTAAGATGTAATTAATAAGAGGTAAATCTTTTGTGTCCTCGTTTAACATATTTTCTATTCGTCAACTGTATTTTCTTTTGCAAATGCAACCTAAAATGAAAACAAAAATAATGACAACTGAATAGATTGAGGTGAAAAAATGGAAGTGGTAATCAACCAAAGTGGACAAGCTCTTTATACGTTGATAAGCATTGTGAGTAATTATACAATTATCCATTCTATCCATGGTTCTCTTCTTAAGTTCCACTCACTTATCTTGGAACAATTAGGGTGAGCATGACAACATTTTTGGAATTTTTTTTTTTAATTTATGTTCTCGAGAATAGAAATGAATAGAAAATTCGTTTGGTAAAACGAATTTATTTTTTTATTTCTGAGATGAACCGTTTTAATTTTTGTGCCAGAGAACAAAAAAAAGAATCTAAACATTTCTGTTTTTTTGTTCCCGGGCATAAAATGAGAAACATTTATCTCTCAATCACCACCACCACTATCATCATTCCGACACAACCACTGCCACCATCGTCGCCGTCGTCGTACCACCGATGTCATCGTCACCACCACAACCACCGTCACCAACTTCCACTACCATCGCTGCAACCACTGCCATCACCATCACCATGCCACCATCGCCGCCACTACCATGTCACCACCACCACCACCATCAACGTCGCAACCGCTGCCCTCACCACCATCACCATGACATTACCACCATCGCCACCACTACCATCACCACCACTGTCACCAACCACCACCGCCGCCGTCGCAGCCATCACCATCACCACCATGCCATAACCACCACCACCACCATCATCAGTGGCGGAGCCGGGTCAAATATTTAGGTGGTGCCAAAAAAATTGACATATCAAATTATCAAAATATTTATTGTAATCACAAATTTATCAGAAAAAAATTACTATAAATTCTAACATAATTATCTAAATTATGTACTAAATAATGTCACATAATATTGAAAATTTAAATGAACAATTGTCGTTGATTATCAAATCAAACATATAAAGATGCACTAACACTTTCGATAAATATTTCAAATATAAGAATTTCACTTTCCTCCCACAACATAATAAGTAATTAATCAAACATTATCTTAAGGATATGAAAACACACAAATATAATAATTATATGTATATAAGTACTATCCTTCGTCTTCCCTTTCATTATCTATATTCCTTAAATTAAGGGTTAAGTGTTTGTCCCCTTTTAAAGGATACAAATTGTGTCCTTTTAGTTTTTATAATGTGAAAAGTTATTTTTTCTCTCTACATGTCAGCTGAAGTGATTGAGGAAATAGAAAAACAACAACAATTTTTCATATTACAATTATGTTTTACTGATAAGATATAATGTCAAAAATTAAAATAACAGGATATAACCTTGTATCCTTTAAAAGGACAAATATTTTAAATGAGTTTTTTTGATTTAGTTGAGCCCAAATTTTGAAATAAGTCAACTAATCATTTTTGTGATTAAGTTTAGAAGTATTTTTTTTTAAATAATAGGAATAAGAATAACCTGATTAGAATAAAGTATAAAAAAATAAATATACTGGATAAAAAATAAATAAGGTAAAACACAAAAATAACCATGTTATACATGTTCCTTATTATTTGTTTGTATTTAAATGGCTTGTTGTTACTTTGTATTGAGTATTTGATTTTTTATTTAGGTGGTGCCAAATTATAATTTTTACCTTAGTTAATTATAATTAATTATATAATATATATAATAAGTAAAAAAAAAAAAACAAGCAGGTGCCGAGGCACCTGCTGGTTTGTGTGTGGCTACGCCACTGACCATCATCGTTGCCACTACCATGCCATCACCATCATTGTCACCACTACCACCACCACGACCGCCATCATCAACATAGCCACCACTACCTCCACCACCACCATGCCATAACTACCACCACCACTACCATAACTGTCGCCACCACCACCACCATTACAACCACCATGCCACCACCACCACCACCCCATTTGGAAAGGAAAGTGATGATCCAAATTTTCTTTTATGTTTAATAGGAATTATTTTCTATTATATTATTTGTTGGGTTATCGAATGCAATTCTCATTTTCGGAATAAAAATAGAATATGTTATCAAATATTTTTTTCTCAGAAACTGTTCCAAGGCATAGAAATAGAAAAGAATTGTTTCTTTTCAGAAACAATGTCAGGAAACAGAATGGTTGTCATGCACACCCTTATACTAAAGACACTCCTATAACAAAAGATAGATTTTTGGCCCTAAAAAGAAGGGGGGAGGTAAAAAAATACCCTCAAGAGCTTTTTATATTCACAAAACTGATCCATTAGGATATTACTAGATTGTCCATACTAAGAGACAGTGCCCTTACCTAGCCTCAACATTGTTGGACAAGTGGCTTCAATACTCAAGAGGGGGTGAATTGAGTTTTACAAAATCTTTTCGCAAAGGACCTCCTTTGATGTTTTAAAGACTATTTCTTCAATAAAGCGATTTAATAAGAAATAATTTAAGCGTAGGAACAAGAAAAAGAATAGAAAAGTAATCAAGCTAGTATATAAAGACAATCTAAAAAGGCAATTTCAATACGTAAATAAAGAGATTAGGGTTAGAGAAATTGCAAACTAGATGTATCCTGGTTCGGTCACCACCACTGTGACCTACGTCCAGACTGAAGTCGCTTGATCAATTCTTTTCTCTAACTATCAAGCTTGAGGGTGCTTGACAAACCACTACAACTTTTCAAGACTTCGGGCTCTTGATGCCTTACAACTTTTCACTCCAAATTTTCTTAGGAATTTGGTGACCTTTCAAGTGTATAGGGTTCACTCCCCTAACTACTCAATAAATCAAATGAAGGTGTTTAACAATGGCTAAGTACTCTCAAAGTACAAATAATACAAGTTGAAGAACAATGGTATATGACACTCTCACAAGAATAAAGCTCAAAGAGATTTTATGATAAGAAGACAAGAATAATGCAAATAGGATGAGAATTAATGAGCAATAATGATCGAGAAGTGTGTCCTATCAATGGGAACAGTAGCCTCTATTTATAGAGGGCCCCCAAGGCCTATTTCCTAATCATTTTCGCAAACTAACCGTTTTATAGCCGTTATTTTTGTCTCTGTACAGTGGGTAATCGATTACCATAGTTGGGTAATCGATTACCAACCTGTTAACAGGTTGGATTTCACCCTAACATGGTTTTCTCTTGATTTAAAACAGTTTCAAATATTGTTTAAACAATTTATGAACATTAAAAATATATTTTCATGTTAGAAATGTATTTGAATGTTAATCGATGATTTAATGCATGTATTTGAAAAAAGCTTTGAGCTTTGTTCACGTAAGAAATCAATTTACAAATGATCCTAAGTCCTATATATATTTTGAGTTTGGACTTAGAGACTTCTCTTTGAAGCTTGAGTCTTGATCTTGTTTGGACTTCTTTTTTATGGTTGCACCATGAGACTTTCTTTCCATGCTTGTTTGTTATCATCAAAATCGTTGAACCTTTATGTTCTTTTCGTTGAGTGCATTGGTTCCACAAACATATGCTGGTATTTACACAGTTATAACAAGTCTAATGTGCCTTGTGCTGGAGTTTTTGTCCTTGGCATAGTTTTGCTGGAATCAAAGTCATTTCTTTAAGTTAATCCTAAAAGAATAACAATTAGGATACAAAGATCAGTATGAATTATTCCACCTAATGTTTTGCAGTCAGTAAACTTCTATTTTCCGCTTCCACTTTCATGGAAGTGTTACTCAGCAAATAGTTGAACTCTTCATATAAATAATCCAAGAAAGAGTTCTTTGTCCAAATTTATAAGGAAACAAACCAGTTCCGTTATTCCTACCAATCCCTTTTATAATGACCCTAACCTATAAATTATGAAATTACGAATTGATTAAGGAATTAATCAGGATTAATTAGATGAGAGGTCAATTAAAATCACTTTTGAGAAAAGTATGAATAGTGATAGTTTCTCAGTAAGGCAAAAATGTCCAGAACTTATACCACAAACATCAAAGAAACAATAAGACAACACATCAACATCTCCTCCAAAATTCCTATTTTTCGGATCACTATTCATTGGTGACCTAAGATTCATGAACATTCATGGAAATGTGTGTAAAAGGGTGGAAATTTATCATGAATGACCTTAGAATGTAAGAGAAAACAAATCTCAATATCCAAAATACTCAAAAACTCCCAAAACTCCAAATTCATTCAAATTTTCGAAATATGGGGAATGAGGTATCTCTCAATTTAGTTATTTCCAACTGAAACTTAGCTATAGGATTTGTAAAGGATTAAATTTGACATAATTTTAGTTTTGGAACCAAGTGGTTTGGGGGTCTCTAGATCTCTTTATGATTTTTAGAAAATTTCCAAGTTTCTTGCAATGGAGGAGGGGCTGCCGTCTGGTGTGGAAGAGAGAAGTGAGAAGAGTTGAAATGGTTTAGGGTACTTTAAATGAGTTATACTCACCAAGTGGGTACACACTTATCTATTCTGCTCACTTAACTCTCATTCCAACTTTACACATTAGTCCAAAATATTTTTGTGGTAATATTTATAATTTTACTTTCACCTTTTGGGTAACTTTGTTTACTCGTATTTTTACCCCAACACTATCATTTTTACTCTTTTACATCAAAGGTGACTTTAATTCATTTAATTATAGGCTAGGGTAATTATATCGTGCCTTTTCTTGCACCAGCGATCACTCTCTGTCTTTCCCAGCCCTTGGGATGTTACATCCCCACTAGCTTCCGCTTAGTTTGTCCTCGAACAAAACCGTACTGGGAGAGAGACCCTGCTCTGATACCATTTGTAATGCCCAGTAACTTGCAAGGATCAATGGCTGTCCCCACAAACTAACACGAGATTTTTCAAAGTGCTTTGTCCTCACTCGCACACTTCCTAGAAAAACTTCCCATAAGGTCACTCATCATAGGATTGCTCCAAGTCAAGCATGCTTAACTATGGAGTTCTTTCATTCCTAGCTACCAAAAAGTATATGCATCTTGTTAGTATAGGTAATACCAATTAATTCTTATAAGTTAGCCCCAACTATACCGTCCCATACTAGCACTGTCATTAGAATCTCTCTCTTTCGGACATTGATTCGATTTATTCATATACCCCTACCTACAAGATTTGGCATGAGCTGCTCATTGTCTGTGCCTTTTCTTGCACCAGCGATCACTCCATGCCCTTGTCAGCCCTTAGGATGTTGCACATATCATAATACTAGTCTATGTCCACATGTTATATCATGTCTCTACCCTAGTCTCCTGCCATACGATGCCTCAGCACCATCAGTCTATGTACCTGAAATATGTCCCCACACAGAGTTAAATAATCATCTCAGTAAACTAGGGGTCCTTGGAGGGCTCCTCCACCCCTAAGTTTACTTCAAGTGTAATCACAATATATAAAACAATATATGCATCATAATATGTATATCACGCAAGTGTGCGATAATGAATCCTACTGGTCAGAGAATACACCATTTATGCATTATGCAAGGAAACTTGTCTTGCAACATACTAGTACAAGGAAACTCGTCTTGTACTACGCATAAGGAAATATGTCTTATGCTTCACACACAAGAAAACTCATCTTGTGTGGCACACAAACATACGTACATATACATACCTCATAATATCAAATCTATCTCACAATATACCATATATTAAAGAACCATTCTCCCTCGGAGTCTGGTAGAACAAATGGGGATCATCCCTAAGGACCGAAAGCGTACCTCTTGAAGCTAGGTGCTATAGCATTTTCCTTGCCTACATAATCAATCGACTTACCCTCAACCAATATCACTTATTTAAAGGATACAATTCCATCATCAATTTCTGCACAATCATACAGGCATATTAATAAGCTAACACTTCCAATTCTAACAAGGTTTAGGTTGAAGACTTACCAATTTCTTGAAAACTCAAGAACCTAAGCTCGTTCACTTGGTGGCACTAATGAAAGTTCCTCCATCATCACTTCACTTGCCTCACCACTACTAATTCAAACAAGCATAAACATCATCAATAACATTCCTTTCTTATACTATACATACAAGACACCTACAATTAGGGGTTTAAATGGGCCAGGCTGGCCCAGCCCAGCCTACAGCCCGGCCTATATTGAGCCTGGCCTAGCCCAGCCTACGGTGAAAAGTAGAGTTGGCTCAGGTTTATAAGAAAGCTTTTTTAACAAATAGGTCATAGGCCAATTTTGTCAAGCCTTGTAGGCTGGCCTATTTAATTTTTAAAAATAAAATAAATAATATATTTATTTTAGGCGACAATTAGTACCGACCCTTGTCTTGATAGTTGTTTAAAGATATTTCAATGAATGATATTCTCTTGTAGACTTTATTTCAGTTTTGGTTGACTTAGTAATTGTATTTATTTATTTTCCTCATTTCTTTGACTCTATTCCTCTCTGATATACATCATAGAGCTGGGGTATTATGTTGACTCTTTCTTCTTTGTCATTTTTTATTTCTTATGAGAAGTACTAGTGCATGCATGAATGGAACTTTGCTCAGTATATTTCTTTAATTATTTTTTTTAATATCGTAAGATTTTTAATGCTCACTAGTGAAATTTATATCTCGTGGAAAAAATGCAGCAATTTATGAATACGTTAATGACTTGTAATGTCAAGCAAATATTTTTAAAATTGTTAAAAATATTTTTTAAAAATATATCACGAGGGAGGCCTACAAGGCCTGTAAGCCATATCAGGCTCTCTAATTTTTAAAAAATAGGCCATGCTTGGCCTATAAATAAAGCCTTTAGTAGGCCAGATAGGCTGAATATTTTTTTACGTACGCTTAGGCCAGGCAGGTAAAGCCCAGCCCAGCCCATTTACACCCCTACCTACAATTGATTTTTAGTCAAATTTTGGAAAATGGGACATGCTATGGTTTTAATGTTTTCTCGTTGCTACTACAACATTCCTAGCATATTTTGTTAAGACACAAAGGTTTATTCACCTCCCAACATAATTAATCATGTTAACCCTCTTTGAACCTACATCAATTCGAGGCCAACATTTTGAAATTCTAAAGCAAGTACCTCATGATTTTTCCTACAATAATCCATATCATGTTAGGACTATATCATCCATTAGTCATTAGAGTCTCATTTACATTTGTGCCATTACTTGAATTACAAGAAATCCGCACTTGTTCATAGTCTAATTTTCCAAAGTGAGTAAAGTGGTGATTTCTCTTATTGTCCCCTAACAAGAAACATTTCTAAGCATGTTTAACAAAGGACATCATATAAAAAACAAATTCTAACACATCCAATCATCAGAATTTCATGGTACTATTCACATACAACCTAACTTTCTTGAAAATTCATGAAAATGAGATCTGAGTGGGGAATCTTACCATAATCCGACCTAGAACGAAGGGGGAGGAGTTCCCCAACTTTCTTGCACTTAAAACACCCCTAAAATCATCAAAAACCTTACAAACTCGTGGCCTTGAGGAAGAAATATCTCACTCCATAATGAACCTTAACCGAAAATGAGCTATGGCTTAGAAAGAGGGAAAATTTGAAGTGATTTTAGCTTTGGAATCGTTGAATTTCATTGTGTCTAGCTCAATCTACAAATTTTTGAAGTTTTCCTCTCTTTTTACCTTTTTCCATGGTTGGTCAATAGATGAGAAGAAAGAAGGAGAGTGGAGTGTGTTGTCTTGTGTCTTAGTCACTTAAGTGAGTTGTACAGTCCAAGTAAGTATAAACTTATCTATCTAGTTCACTTAACTCTCTTTCAAACTTGACATTTTGATTTATAATATTTTTGTGGGAATATTCACTAATTCATCTTTAAATTCCAGGTAACTTTGTCTACCCCTATTTTTGCCCATAACTGAAACTATTCACACTTTTCTCCAAAAGGTAATTTATTTTATGAAAATTAGAATTTCCATCTAATTATTCCCTTTAATCATTAATTAAATTCCTAAAATCACAATTTAGTGGTTGAGTTTATTATAAAGCCTACAAGCTCTTTCTTTGAAAGATTTGCGTGTCGGACACGTGTCTGACACGCTCGGACACGCGTCCGACACGCAGTCAACTTTTTGGAACACGTTGACTAGTGGGACACGCGAATTTGACCGAATCCGACACGCGGTCAATGATGTGGATACATTTTGGGACACGTTATGATATTTTTTTTGTAAAAAAAAAATACAATTTAAAAAATATATTTAATAAAAATTAAAAACTCTGTAACCCAATCCTCTCTCGTTTAGTAATGCTGGAGGCTGGTGTCCTTCTCTTCATCGTTGGGTTCGCTGCGTTTCAACACACTTTTGCTTCTTCGTGTTGAAGATGGAGCAAAAATGAAAGGGAAATGGAAGAGGAAAGGGTGGTGGTGATGTTGGTGTTAGTTTGGAGTGTAAACCAAGCTCTGGGTTTTGGGAAGTTGAAGAGAGAGACAAAGATGTTAGAAATCATCCACCATCATCCTAGAAGAATCAAGAACTAGAAAATCCGGAAGCTATGAGATGTATGGGTTACACAGATGCAGAAAGAAGAAAACACAAAGCGAAAGTAAATTAGAAACAGCTCTCTTATTCAGGATTCCGCACGGACGGATTTTATGGTTTTGTTGTTCTTACTTTCCTATTTGGGGCTTTTCCCCTTGACTGTACCAAAAAAAAAACACATCCAGACCGCCATATTAGAGTTCTTGAAAGAAATGGATGTTGAATTGGTCAAAAGAAGAAAAAGATTAAACAAATAATTTAATTAAAAAGAAAGACAAGTTGGAAGAAAAGCATACGTCGGTTGCTAGGATGAAAGTTACTAGAAAGTTGTAGAATTAGAATATTAGATTAGTATATGAGTTGGAAGAAAAGCATACGCCGGTTGCTAGGAAGAAAAGCATACGTTAGTTGAAATTTTTCTATTTTTCTACACTACTCTACACTCTTGGGATACTCTTGGGATGTTCTATTTTTTATTTTTTAATAATTATGTTATGAAATTTGAATATTTGATTAGTATATGAGTTATTATGAGTTGCTATATGTATTAAATGTAAATTATATTATATATATTAAAAATATTATTTAATATCAAAATGTGTCCCAACGTGTCGAAATTTAGCATTTTTTAGAATTAATGTATCGGGATGTCGTGTCGTGTCCCGTGTCCGTGTCCGTGCATCATTGCCTACAAGTATGGGACTATTTTCTCTCTTATTGTTCGGTTTATTATAAAGCCTACACGTATGGGAACTATTCTCTCTCTTATTGTTATGTTGTCATTGTACACATACACCATTCTTTTGGCTACACCGTTATTCCTAATGTACAGTGATCTATTACCCTTAAAGATATCTCTTTTATATATACCTAAAAAAGTCCTTAGATCCAAGATAAACTTATTAGTCTTTGACTATATATCTTTATCCCTATGATAAAACATGCATGACCTATGTACCAAAAAAAAAAAAAAACATGCATGACCACAAGGGCGGCTAAGCTCTACCGGCATACCCATGATTTTTACTTAAGACCACTAATTAAGTTAAAACAATCTAACTTAGTGATTAGTAAGAAAAGCTTCAGAATCACGATTAAATGAAAAAACACGTTTAATTTCAAATTAAAAATCACGGGCAAATCTGACGGTGAAATGAAGTTAACCATGCTGTTACGTATAATTAAAAAAACGAAAGGTGAGATTCAATTGACATTACAAGATTTTCCAAAAAGTTTGTCGGAAAAACACTCCTTAACGCACGGAAATAATTGGAAATTAACTGCTCATTAACATTAAAAAATCTAAGTGCTATCTTATTTTACTCTTAATTGCAGCGCACCATCCTTTGTTTCTTGTTACTTTATTAAATCAGTGCTGCCACGTGAATGATTGCAAGAATTTTTTATTTTCATATTATATAACATATGAGTTATATTTACGACCTATTTTCCATTATGACCAATATCTTAACGGTTGATTTCCGTCAATCAACGGTTAAAATTTATTGCGAATTAATGATTAATTAGTAAATTTTATTGGCGAAAATCTTAACCGTTGATCGATGGAAATAAACGGTTAAGATATTGGTTGTAAGAGATTGTAAAAAAAAAAAAAAAAATAGATAGTAAGTATAACCTTCCCGTATAACATTCCTCTAACTAAATACAAACCCTTTTCTATTTCCTATCAAGCAAACAATCAAAAATGTTACTTCAAACATTAGCTATCCCTATTGCACTCCTTGTAATATTCACATTCATTCTGCATAAAAAACAACGTCAAGATTATTATGTGAAACATGCACCAGGTCCAAAAGCCTTGCCAATTATTGGTAACCTCCACATGTTAGGGAAACTACCACACCGTAACCTTCAATCCCTTGCCTTAAAATATGGACCCATAATGTCCTTAAAGCTAGGACAAGTCCCAGCCATTGTGGTTTCTTCCACTGAAACTGCTGAGCTATTCCTTAAGACTCATGACACTGTGTTTGCAAACAGGCCTAAACTCCAAGCTCATGCAAGCAAGGGCTTTGCGTTTTGTGAGTATGGTGCCTATTGGCGCAATGTTAGAAAAGTGTGTACTGTACAACTTCTGAGTGCATCAAGAGTTGAGATGTTTGCTCCTCTGAGGAGGGAACAATTGGGACTATTGGTGAAGGCACTTGAAAATGCTGCAGCATCACTTGAGGTTGTGGACCTCAGTGAGTTGGTGGGGGAGTTTATAGAGAATATCGTGTATAAAATGTTATTGGGCTATAGTAAGGATGATAGATTCAACTTGAAGGACCTTGTTGCTGAAGTAGCTAACTTGATTGGAGCTTTCAATCTAGCAGATTATGTGCCTTGGCTAGGTGTGTTTGATCTTCAGGTATGATATTCAACTACATGTGCTAAATACTTAGCACTTCATGTCTTATTTTAAGGTGATGTGAAATTTTTTAATAATTTATTTATGGGGTTTGCATTTATCTTTAACATGACACGAAAAAAATTTCTACACACACAACATTTTGTGGGACCCGCACTTTTTGTAGCAAAAAAAACAGAAATCAAGGCACGCAAAACAAATCTCTATAAGATTACATAATCACTTTTGCTATAACATAACTCTTATAAAACCCTTTATTTATAGATCAATGATTAGTACTTAAAATGATCATTTCTTCTTATTTGTTTTATAAATTTCGTCGGTTGATTTGTGGCTGATATTTTTCACCTGACATGCACTATTTAAATAAAGGGGTTTATACCTCTCATGTCACCGTATTAAAAAAACTTCTGCAGCTCTCACATCGATTCCTATGCCCAACTTTTTTTCTTTTCTGTTTTTCAAAAAAATAAATGGGACCCACAACAACTGTTTCTATGGCAGAAGATGGATGTTCTCCTTTGAAAGGAGAAGTTGTTTTCCCTTAAATAAAACATAAAATGATACACTCTTGATCTGGCTTTTTCTTATTCACCGCAAATCCAGGTATACAAGTTCTTAACTTAAAGGGCAGGAATAAAACTCGATTCTTTGGCAGCTTTACCTTGCATTTTTAGAAAGGGTCTGTTCACCAAATTTGAAGTCGTGACCTTTTGATTACAAGGAAATTTTTTATCACTGTTCCAAATCTCGTCCCCTTTTAGGAGTATATCTTTGATACTACTGTAGTATGTATTCCTTTATTAAAAGTAAAAAATATTATAATTTAGGGGAAAATAATCATACAAAGATGAGTAAAATGGTATAAAAATAATAATAATATTTTCAAATTAAGTAAATAATGCACTGAGTCTTCAGTAATACAGTAGTGCTGAAGATATTTCCCTTTTTTAGGCTATGTTAGAAAGATATGATATAAAAATCTTTCATTAACAACTTGACTTTTTAGGTGAGATTGCAATTTAACATAGTATTAGAGTTTTCACGGGATTACAAGTTTGATCCTCATCGCCCCACTTTTTAATGGAATTAAAATAACAAAATGTAGCAACGAAAAAATAGGCTTGTACAATGTCCACGCTTCAAGAACAAAAGACTCTTGTACAAGGGGATGTGTTGGAAATTTATAATATAAAATCATGGGGCAGGTTATATTTACAAACTTTTTTGTTTACAAACTCTTACAAATCACACTATGTTCTCCCGGGAGAATACAAACTTTTGCAAACTACACTATATTCTCCCGGGAAAACATAGTGTAATTTGTAAAAAAAATCAAAAAAGTTTGTAAACGGATCCTGACCCTAAAACCATTGTGTGAGAGGCTATTTCTTATTCACCGCATGATTTATTATATTCTAAACATGAAGTAACGAAAGATTATATATGCAACCATGGCCATTTCAGGGACTGAGAAGACGAGTAAATAAAGCAATTAAGGCGTTTGACCAAGTCGTGGAGTTGATTATCAAAGAAAAGGAGCATTCATCTCATGATAAACAGAAAGACCCTCACAGGAAGGACTTTGTGGATATATTGCTATCACTTATGCACCAATCCATGGATCCCCAAGATGAACACAGAGTCATTGACAGAGCAAGTATCGGGGCAATTATATTTGATATATTTTTAGCAGGATTTGAGTCATCTAGTAGTGTTGTTTTGTGGGCCATGTCAGAACTCTTGAGGCATCCAAGGGTGATGAAGAAACTTCAAGATGAGCTAGCAAATGTAGTGGGGATGAATAGACAAGTGGAGGAGACTGATTTAGAAAAGTTACCTTACCTAAATATGGTGGTGAAGGAAACCTTAAGATTATATCCAATTGGACCTTTACTGCCTCGAGAGTCTAGAGAAGATGTTATTATTGATGGTTATTACATAAAGAAAAAGACAAGAATCATAGTGAATGCATGGGCAATTGGGAGAGATCCTAAAGTTTGGTCACATAATGCTGATGTGTTTTATCCAGAGAGATTTGTCAATGACAATGTAGACTTAAAGGGAAATGATTTTAGACTTTTACCATTTGGTTCTGGTCGTAGAGTTTGCCCTGCGATTCATTTGGGTCTAATTACTTTTAAGACTGTTCTAGCTCAATTGGTACATTGCTTTAATTGGGAACTTCCATTAGGCATGTCTCCTCTTGACTTAGACATGACTGAGACATCTGGGCTCTCAATGCCAAGAAATGAGCACTTGCTAGTTGTGCCAACTTATCGGTTAGTTGGTAAGTTTAAAGATGAATCATATTAATATAGATGAGGTTCATTGCTAAAATAAAGGTTTGAAACTGTTAGCTTTGGATTTTCCAAGAAATTAGCAATTTAATTATTAGAATTTTGCTTTTGTAACGAGTATGAATCTTGAGTATATGTATTAATTGATAGTGATCGTTCCCACAAGGAATAGTGTACTTTGTTTTTTTTTTTAATTATATATAAGCTTCTTGAAACCAATTAAAGTAATCAAACTATTCAATCAATTTAGTTTAACTACAATCTAATTCAGTATTCATCATGTAAAAGTAACTATAGTCACATTCAGTGCAATTAACAATTGAATTCAAACTCTAAATCCTGGAATTATTGGTTTGCCCCTTTTATATTGCATTCCTGCATTTTAACTTGCTGCAGCACTTTTCCTGATGATAGATGAGTGCTATAGTGCTTTACCGAATTTTTCAAATCCATAATCAATCAGATTATAAATCTTTCCTTGACTTCAAATTATTCATAATTCTAAGCATCCAATTAACAAAACAATGCATCTTCATTTTCCAATAAAGATTCATGTAAACACAATTCCAAGATAATGCCAATCACCTTCGAATACAAGATATTTGTTATTGAAAATCAAGAACTTAACAAGTAATTTTAATTAATGGGTTTTCACCAAAACATCCAAATTCTAAAAAAAAAAAAAAAAAAAGGACTTAGATTTTCATCATTGCAGAAACTGCAAAAAATAAACTCAGAAACTGAAAATACATTGACATTGCATAACACCAAATTCGAATGCAGAAGAGTTAAATAGTACAGAATAGGTATTCAAATACAAGTGCTCAGAGTTGTAAAAGCTTAAAAGAAATACAGATTAGAAGTTGAAATTTTGAAGAATCTTGGTTTCCTCCAAGAGCTCTTTCTCACGTGTTGCTTACAAAGACTCAGGAAACTAAATATAATATATAAAAATGGACAAAACCCACAAATATTGTCATAATTTTTCTTCCTTCTCTAAACTTAAGTTCTTAATCTTCTCACTAACAAAATTCAGAATTTCTTTGAAAACTAAAATTAAAAACATTTTAAGAATTTATAGGATCAAACAAGTCTTAGAGCATGAATCTTCGATTCCAATATGGAGATTTTTTTGATAGACAAGAAAAATCCCGACCCTCTCATAATTTTCCTTTTTTCTGTTGAATATCGAAAGAGAAGAGAGGAACATTTGAAAATAATACTGTGTACATCAACTACACAGTGGAGTCTATTATATAACTTAAAGGAAAGAAAATACAAACAGATATACTCGATGTGGGACTTCTATATTACTATTCTAAACTATCATTTACAACACTCCCCCTCAAGCTCGAGCGTATAGGTCATATGCACCAAGCTTGTTACAAATAAACTCTATTTGAGGGCCCCTCAAAGATTTTGTAAACATATCTGCTAATTGCTCATTAGAGGGTACAAAGCTAGTTTTAATTTCACCAACAATAATCTTTTCTCGAACAAAGTGACAATCTATTTCTATATGTTTGGTTCTTTCATGAAACACTGGATTTGATGAAATGTGTAGAGCTGCTTGATTATCACAAATGAGAGTTGTCTGTCCAGTGTCTCCAAACTTAAGCTCTCTGAGAAGTTGTTTAAGCCAGATGAGTTCGCAAGTAGTAGTCGCCATGGAGCGGTATTCTGCTTCATCACTTGATCTGGAAACTACGCTTTGTTTCTTACTTTTCCAGGAAATCAAGTTGCCTCCAACAAAGACACAATACCCAGAAGTAGATCTCCTATCAGTTGGACAACCAGCCCAATCAGCATCACAGTACCCAACCAATTGATCATGACCTTTATCTTCATATTCAAGGCCTTTTCCTGGAGATGCCTTGATATACTTAAGAATACGAATGACTGCATTCCAATGTTCTTGACATGGAGAATTGAGAAATTGACTGACAACACTAACTGCAAAGGAAATATCAGGCCGAGTGACTGTGAGGTAGTTCAATTTTCCAACCAATCTTCTATACTGCTCAGGATCTGAAAAGGGCTCCCCCTGATTTGGTAGAAGCTTGATACTTGGATCCATAGGAGTTTCAACAGATTTTGAATTTAACAGAGCAGTTTCTTCAAGAATATCCAGAGCATATTTCCTCTGAGATATCACAATACCAGATTTAGATTGGGCCACCTCGATTCCTAAGAAGTATCGAAGTTTCCCAAGATCCTTAGTCTGCAAATGATGACATAAGTGTTGTTTCAATCGAGTGATCCCATGTTGATCACTGCCTGTGATGACAATATCATCCACATATACCACCAGATAAATAGAACCAGAAGCAGAATGACGAAAAAGAGAGAATGATCAGCTGCACTCCGAGTCATGCCAAATTGTTGAACAACACTGCTAAATTTACCAAACCAAGCTCTTGGAGATTGTTTGAGGCCATAGAGAGACTTACGAAGACGACAAACAAGTCCTGACTCCCCCTGAGCAACAAATCCAGGAGGTTGCTCCATATAAATTTCTTCCTCAAGATCACCATGAAGAAAAGCATTCTTGATATCCAGTTGGTAGAGAGGCCAATGGCGAATAGCAGCCATGGCAATAAAAAGGCGAACAGTAGACATTTTCGCCACAGGAGAAAAAGTATCAATAAAATCCAAGCCAAAGACCTGAGTGAAACCCTTCGCCACCAAGCGAGCTTTAAGACGATCCACTTGACCATCAGGTCCAACCTTAACAGCATAAATCCATCGGCAACCAACCACAGATTTTCCAGAAGGAAGAGGTACCAGATCCCATGTGCCATTATGATGAAGAGCACTCATTTCATCAATCATAGCTTGTCTCCATCCCGAATGTGAAAGTGCATCACCTGTAGTCTTAGGGACAGATACAGAGGACAAAGAGGAAAGACAAGCAAAATATGATGGAGAAAGACGATGATAACTGAGATTGACTGCATACCTGGCCGGAGGGCGAGTATCACGAGTACCCTTACGAAGAGCAATGGGAAGGTCACTATCCGAAGGTGGGACCGAAGCCGTGGGAGGAGATGCAGTTGAATGTGAGTCCACGGATACATCTGACGAATTAGGCTCGATCTCATCAGCAGAAGAGGTGATAGAAGGAGAGTCAGAAACATGGATGGGTAAAGACGGAAGGTAAAGAAGGTCACTTGGGAAGGATGGCTGTACAGAATCAGTATCCACAGGAGTAGTAGAGGATCCAAAAAAGGGAACTGATTCAAAAAAGGAGACATCCGCCGAGATAAAGTATCGACGTAAAGTGGGAAAGTAGCAACGGTAACCCTTCTGAGACCGAGGATAACCCAGAAAAACACATTTATGAGACTTGGGAGCTAATTTATCCAAACCTAGACCAAGATGATGAACAAAACACGTAGAACCAAACACATGTGGAGTTAAAGGATATAAAGTTTGATGGGAAAATAAAATAGAGTGAGGTACCTTATGATTGAGAACAGATGATGGCATGCGATTAATGAGATAGCATGCAGTAAGTATAGCATCACCCCAGAATGTGTATGGAACATTACCATCAATTAACAAGGCACGAGTGGTTTCAACCAGATGGCGATTCTTGCGCTCGGCTACACCATTTTGTTGAGGTGTATAAGGGCAAGATGTTTGATGGAGAATGCCATGAGATGAAAAGAATTGTTGAAATTGATGAGATAAGTACTCACATGCATTATCACTACGAAAAGTACGAATAGGAATACCAAATTGAGTTTTGATTTCATTGTAAAATAACTGAAAAATAGAAAACAACTCAGACCGATTTTTCATTAAAAATAACCAAGTACACCTGGAATAATCATCAATAAAAGTAACAAAATACTTAAACCCTAAAGTAGAAGAATGACGACTTGGTCCCCAAATATCAGAGTGGACCACAGAAAAAGGAGAAACAGCTTGACGGCTAAGACGACTTGGGAACGTACTACGAGTATGTTTCCCATACTGACAAGACTCACAATTTAATTTAGAAAGAGACGATAAATGTGGAACCATCTTCTGAAGCTTTGTAAGACTAGGATGGCCCAGACGAGCATGTATAGTAAGAGGAGAGTCCACAGTGGAGCAGGCTGAATAAGATGGAAATAGTTGATAGAGGCCTTGAGACTCACATCCTCTGATAATCTCCTTCCCCGAACTCCGATCCTGAAAGATGACATAGGTTTTAGTAAAAGAAACAACACAGTCAATGGATTTTGTCAAACGACTAATAGAAAGTAAGTTAAAAGGAGAATCTGGAACATAGAGAACATGATCCAGAGATAAATTAGGTAAAAGAAGAACCGTGCCAATACCCCGTGATTGGACCAGAGACCCATTGGCCATAGTAATAGTGGGAAAAGAACCAGTAGTACAAAGGGAAGTGAATAAGGACTTATTACCAGAAATGTGATCAGAAGCCCCAGAATCAAGAGTCCAAGGGCCTATACAGTGCAACTGAGAGATTCCAGCAAAAGAATTACCAGTGGGAGCAATAGATGTAGTAGGACCTGATGGTTGCTTCTCAGACTTATTACCAGCCGGAGACCCAGAAACATTGGAGACGGGAGAGTCCATAATCAAGAGTAGAGGAGAAAAAAAAATAAAAAAAATCTAAAAAGACTGATCACACAACTAACCGGAAGAAGAGGGATCAGAAAAATAAGACCGGATCCAGAATCGTGTCAGCAAGACGAAAAAATCGCAACCAGCCGTGGCCGGAACGGAGTCTGCACGCGCCTCCACAATCGCCCGGAAACTGACAACGAGACAGTTCCGGGGAAAAAAAAAAAAATTGTAAACTACGATGAACAATGGGTTCACCGAAAAAAAAATTCAAACGTTCCTTAGGCTCTTGATACCATGTTGAATATCGAAAGAGAAGAGAGGAACATTTGAAAATAATACTGTGTACATCAACTACACAGCGGAGTCTATTATATAACTTAAAGGAAAGAAAATACAAACAGATATACTCGATGTGGGACTTCTATATTACTATTCTAAACTATCATTTACAACATTTTCCATGGAGAAATCCGAATCCTATTATTAGATTTGAATCCACCATCAATATGTAGATTGTCATTTTTTATATTGTTAGACTGCTGACTCTGTTTAGCTCGAATATCTTATCGACTTGGTAGCAAGTGATTCTGATTGTTTCTTGACGTTGATGCAAATTTTGTAAGAAAATTCGAAACTAAAATATTTTGCTTTTATTTCTCATTTTGTAACCATTTGATTAAGCTGGAAGCGACGTAGCTGCTGCATTAATACTAGTGTTATTTAAATAGGCTGAAAATGAGCCAACCCGCGAGCAAATTTTCAAGTCAACTCGCGAGCTATTTTTTCAAACCAACCCACGAGCCATATTTTTGAGCCAACCCTAACCCGACTCGGGTCAGGTTGGGTTTTCTGACTTGTTTTTTTTTTTCGAATCAACACTAACACGACTCATTTTTTTCTAGGTTGAATGCGAGTTGGGCCGGGTTAGCCCGTTTGCGAACCCTGGTATCAAACCCAACGCGCAACTACAATGGTGTAAATATTACGCTACAAAAGTGTGTAAATATTAAGATGTAATTAATAAGAGGTAAATCTTTTGTGTCCTCGTTTAACATATTTTCTATTCGTCAACTGTATTTTCTTTTGCAAATGCAACCTAAAATGAAAACAAAAATAATGACAACTGAATAGATTGAGGTGAAAAAATGGAAGTGGTAATCAACCAAAGTGGAAAAGCTCTTTATACGTTGATAAGCATAGTGAGTAATTATACAATTATCCATTCTATCCATGGTTCTCTTCTTAAGTTCCACTCACTTATCTCGGAACAATTAGGGTGTGCATGACAACATTTTTGGAATTTTTTTTTAATTTCTGTTCTCGAGACTAGAAATGAATAGAAAATTCGTTAGGTAAAACGAATTTATTTTTTTATTTCTGAGATGAACCGTTTTAATTTTTGTGCCAGGGAACAAAAAAAAGAATCTAAACATTTCTGTTTTTTTTGTTCCCGGGCAAAAATGAGAAACATTTATCTCTCAATCACCACCACCACTACCATCATTCCGACACAACCACTGCTACCATCGTCGCCGTCGTCGTACCACCGATGTCATCGTCACCACCACAACCACTGTCACCAACTTCCACTACCATCGCTGCAACCACTGCCATCACCATCACCATGCCACCATCGCCGCCACTACCATGTCACCACCACCACCACCATCAACGTCGCAACCGCTGCCCTCACCACCATCACCATGACATTACCACCATCGCCACCACTACCATCACCACCACTGTCACCAACCACCGCCGCCGCCGCCGCAGCCATCACCATCACCACCATGCCATAACCACCACCACCACCATCATCAGTGGCGGAGCCGGGTCAAATATTTAGGTGGTGCCAAAAAAATTGACATATCAAATTATCAAAATATTTATTGTAATCACAAATTTATCAGAAAAAAATTACTATAAATTCTAACATAATTATCTAAATTATGTACTAAATAATGTCACATAATATTGAAAATTTAAATGAACAATTGTCGTTGATTATCAAATCAAACATATAAAGATGCACTAACACTTTCGATAAATATTTCAAATATAAGAATTTCACTTTCCTCCCACAACATAATAAGTAATTAATCAAACATTATCTTGAGGATATGAAAACACACAAATATAATAATTATATGTATATAAGTACTGTCCTTCGTCTTCCCTTTCATTATCTATATTCCTTAAATTAAGGGTTAAGTGTTTGTCCCTTTTTAAAGGATACAAATTGTGTCCTTTTAGTTTTTATAATGTGAAAAGTTATTTTTTTTCTCTCTCCACGTCAGCTGAAGTGATTGAGGAAACAGAAAAACAACAACAATTTTTCATATTACAATTATGTTTTACTGATAAGATATAATGTCAAAAATTAAAATAACAGGATATAACCTTGTATCCTTTAAAAGGACAAATATTTTAAATGAGTTTTTTTGATTTAGTTGA
This sequence comes from Gastrolobium villosum, assembly GCA_032173675.1. Classification (NCBI taxonomy): domain Eukaryota; kingdom Viridiplantae; phylum Streptophyta; class Magnoliopsida; order Fabales; family Fabaceae; genus Gastrolobium; species Gastrolobium villosum. The sequence goes on along the minus strand of JAVKPL010005973.1, from coordinate 1,594 downwards.
GCCCAAATTTTGAAATAAGTCAACTAATCATTTTTGTGATTAAGTTTAAAAGTCTTTTTTTTTTAAATAATAGGAATAAGAATAACCTGATTAGAATAAAGTATAAAAAAATAAATATACTGGATAAAAAATAAATAAGGTAAAACACAAAAATAACCATGCTATACATGTTCCTTATTATTTGTTTGTATTTAAATGGCTTGTTGTTACTTTCTATTGAGTATTTGATTTTTTATTTAGGTGGTGCCAAATTATAATTTTTACCTTAGTTAATTATAATTAATTATATAATATATATAATAAGTAAAAAAAAAAAAAAACAAGCAGGTGCCGAGGCACCTGCTGGTTTGTGTGTGGCTACGCCACTGACCATCATCGTTGCCACTACCATGCCATCACCATCATTGTCACCACTACCACCACCACGACCGCCATCATCAACATAGCCACCACTACCTCCACCACCACCATGCCATAACTACCACCACCACTACCATAACTGTCGCCACCACCACCACCATTACAACCACCATGCCACCACCACCACCACCCCATTTGGAAAGGAAAGTGATGATCCAAATTTTCTTTTATGTTTAATAGGAATTATTTTCTATTATATTATTTGTTGGGTTATCGAATGCAATTCTCATTTTCGGAATAAAAATAGAATATGTTATCAAATATTTTTTTCTTAGAAACTGTTCCAAGGCATAGAAATAGAAAAGAATTGTTTCTTTTCAGAAACAGTGTCAGGAAACAGAATGGTTGTCATGCACACCCTTATACTAAAGACACTCCTATAACAAAAGATAGAATCTTGGCCCTAAAAAGAAGGGGGAGAGATAAAAAAAATACCCTCAAGAGCTTTTTATATTCACAAAACTGATCCATTAGGATATTACTAGATTGTCCATACTAAGAGACAGTGCCCTTACCTAGCCTCAACATTGTTGGACAAGTGGCTTCAATACTCAAGAGGGGGTGAATTGAGTTTTACAAAATCTTTTCGCAAAGGACCTCCTTTGATGTTTTAAAGACTATTTCTTCAATAAAGCGATTTAATAAGAAATAATTTAAGCGTAGGAACAAGAAAAAGAATAGCAAAGTAATCAAGCTAGTATATAAAGACAATCTAAAAAGGCAATTTCAATACGTAAATAAAGATATTAGGGTTAGAGAAATTGCAAACTAGATGTATCCTGGTTCGGTCACCACCACTGTGACCTACGTCCAGACTGAAGCCGCTTGATCAATTCTTTTCTCTAACTATCAAGCTTGAGGGTGCTTGACAAATCACTACAACTTTTCAAGACTTCGGGCTCTGAATGCTTTATAATTTTTCACTCCAAATTTTTTTAGGAATTTGATGACCTTTCAAGTGTATAGGGTTCACTCCCCTAACTACTCAATAAATCAAATGAAGGTGTTTAACAATGGCTAAGTACTCTCAAAGTACAAATAATACAAGTTGAAGAACAATGGTATATGACACTCTCACAAGAATAAAGCTCAAAGAGATTTTATGATAAGAAGACAAGAATAATGCAAATAGGATGAGAATTAATGAGCAATAATGATCGAGAAGTGTGTCCTA
>JAVKPL010005972.1:0-25245 GCA_032173675.1 Gastrolobium villosum | reverse complement strand
AACACACTTGGACTTCCGGAAAATCCTTAATTTAAATTACTTGAGGCGCGCAAGGTAAAAGTTATGAGCAAAATAAAGAAGCCAGGAAAAGAAACGAGAGCAAAGAAAGGTAGATATATTCATTTCTGAAGGAAAATCCCGAAGCTGACATGCCAGCCGCGGTAAAAAAAAAAAAAAAACTGCTAAGATTTATACATCTTTATCCTTCAGCGCCTCAGTCGCCGCTTGATCACAGTTCAGGTTGACGACGCCTGCCTGAGGTGCCTCTGTCGCCCCTTCTTCATCGTCAGTTTCAGAGGCTTCCTCTATGACTTTCACGCCGCCGCCATCCAAATGCTCAACAATTTTGCCGTCCTCAACGTCATAGGCAGGATCAAGCCCCGCCAAATCAGCCTCTGGATACCGAACGGCAACTTGCTGGAGCGCGTTGGTAAAGGCCTGAGACATCAGACTGGCGAGGGCCTCCTCTAGCTTCTCAACCTGGCCTAAAGCCTTGCTGAGGTCTTCATCTTTTGCATGAAGACGCCCCTCGGTCATAAACAGCTTGGAGGCCAGCTCCTCCTTCTCCGCCTGGAGGGTCCCTTTCTCCTTTTCGACGTCCTCCAACGCCCTGCTTACAGAGGTTTTTTCCTCTTTTAAGCGCTTCACATCATCGTCCAGAGTGGCTTGCCGCGCCGTGAGTTCCTTGATCGATGCATCCTTGTCAGCAAGCTCCTTGCCAAGCCGCCCCACATCAGCAGTAAGGGCGTCGACTTGTCGCCCAAAGTCTTCAAGGCGATCCGCCTGCACAGAGCACTTCTCATCTACCGCCAAGGCAATCTCTTGCATAGCAAATATCCGGCCAACAACTACCTGAGTAGAATCCAGTAGTTGTTGCCGATCAAGGCGTGACGGTACCAGCAAGTTTGGACGCCCTATGTTCGGGTACCCAAAACATAGGTCCCTTTCCGTGAGAGAAAGGGCGCTCGAGACAGAAATTGGAGCGGTAGGCCTTGGAGAATCGTGAGGCTGCGTAGGAATCTGACCGCCCTCAGTCAAAGGAGGATCGGTTACATGATCACTACCCGCTGAGAAATCGACAACTTCAACGGGCTCCTGGCGTGAAGTTTTAGAAGGGCGAGTCGGCGACAGACTCGCAGACGCGCCACGCTTGCAGCTAGGGCCTCCCATACCAGGTGATCCACTGCCAAGCGTTGAATCACTAGTGGAGGAAATGCCCCGCCCCCGTCGCCTCTCTGATTATGGGCATAGTTTCTCTCTGCTTCAATATTTCAGCAGGAATGTCCGCGGCAGAGCAAACTTTGTTTTTCTTCTTCAGGGCCACAGCTTTGCCCTTACCCGTATCCTTGGAAGCTACAGCAGGTGGTGCTGGAACAGCAACCCCTTGGCGCGCCCTCAGCTTCGCTGCCGCTTCGCGTGCAAGTCTTAGCGATTCTGCCGCCATGTTCCCAACTGCAAAACAAAGCAAAGGCAAAGAAAGAGTTAGAAGATAAAAAAGGGAATGATTGAGAAAACATTGCACGCCTTAAAAGAAATAACCAAAACACTCAGAACGCCATCACACCTCCGTGACACAACACTCTTTTTGTCGGCCAGACCGGCATGAACTTCTTAACGTCCACAAAAAATTCAACTACTTTTCGCTCCCCAAGCGTCAAACTCCCAAAGGGGAAGGAATACCGACCGACGTGCATCTCATAATGAGCCTTTGTCCAGTACAATGGGAATCGGCACTGTCTGGTCGCCGGATCGACAAAGAAGGGTAACTCCCCATCCGCCAGTGTCGGCTCAACCCAGAAGAAGGTGTGTTTCCAATTCTTCTATGAATTGGCATATTGAGCAAAAATTGCTCCTAATGACGTCCCCGCTTTTAGCGAAACCCACCCAAGCTTTTTCTTCGGCGATACTTGGAATAAGTAAAAAAACAGCCGCACGGAAAACTCCCATTTGAAGTACCGGCAGATGCTTTCGAAAACCCTAACGAACGCCCAAGCGTTCGGGTGCACTGAGAGGGAGCGACTTGCAAATGCGACAAGACTCCCATCTCAAAATCGGAAAGAGGAAACCTGACTTTCTGGTCGGTAAAATGGGTTTTATAAACCATGAACCGCCATACAGACTTCCTGGCGTCACTTGGCGCGTCGCAAACCCGGCGGTCACTTGACACCGCGTACGGCTGCCATTTGTCTTCACTCGCGGCATTCTCAGTAATCATAAACGCCGTTTCAGTCTGGTAATGGCGAGCTAGAACATCCTTATCAGCATAACATGAGGAGGAAGCCATGATATCTGGGTCCACCCATTCCCTCGCCTCTAGGCGATTGTCCGATTGAAGGATCTCCATCAGTCAGTTAAATCCTACCTGGAGTAACAAACGGGTGGTCAATCGGCAGATGGACCCCAAATCAAGAGGATGGCTAAAAAGAGAAAAGATAAACGCTCTCGCCCTTCTACCCTACCCTCACAAACAACAGCACTTACATCAATTGTTACAAGAAAATATGACTGGGTTACTTACCGTCAGTATCAGAATTATCAGAAGAACTCGAAGCGTAAAAATCCGAGAAGCTTAATGAAGAAGGCCACCAAGCAGGTGGTATCTTATAAAGCTCCAAGTCTTCGTATATGGCGTCCCACACACCATACCTGACAAGACGCCCATCTTCTGGATGTAACCTACCCAATCGGTTATCCGTAGACTCATCATATTTACGGTGATGGAAGGACGTGGAAATTGGTGGTATAAACCCTTTTGAGGTGCTCAGAGCAAGCGTGGGATTAGAAGATGGATTGGAAGGCTTATAGTAAGTTTCAATGGGGCGATGTTGTGGGAGCTGATTTATAGAAGACAAAGGGCGAATAAGTTGCCCTGAGCCAAATGAAGAGCGCCGAGAAGTTCGGCGACGAGGATGACTACCTCTCCCACTCGAAGAAACGGAAAGACCCGAACGACGACGACTTGAAGACCGAGCCCTGACCCCCTCTTGGGAACTTCCTGGCTGCCGTCGCCTAGATCTGCTAGGACGATGCCCACCAGTGCCAAATGTCTCTCCCAGATAAGGTACTACCGGTCCTAAAGCTCGTTCCGGTAAGAGATTCTGAATCTCTTCCTCAGAAAACCCCAACAGTTCAGGAATTTTGCCGTGGGGCAGTGACTCTACCCCAGGGACCAAAGAGCGAGAGGAAGAAAAGACATCGCTAACTCCCACCGGACAACCTTCGACTGATTCGAAGGCTTCCTCAAACTCTTCCTTAATTTCAACCTCTGGTAAAAACAACCCAGGGATACTCATACCTAGAACCCTACGGTACCCAGAACACACAAGAAAAGAAGAAGAGATGCACAAATTAAAAAGGAAGGGTAGGATACTATACCTGAAGATTACGCACAAATCTCAGGAAATTGCAGAAAGGTTGATCGGAAGACACAATGGCGAAAGTTCAAGTTTCAGAGAGGGAAATGTTCAAAAGAGGATGCGGCCCCCTTTTTAAAGAAAACGGGCTACGACCTTTCGTTCACTGACGTTTGGTATGCGACCGTTGGATGATGAGTCAGTAAGAATCGGCGGTCATGATAAGCTGCTCCTTCCCAAACCGTAGGATATGAGCAACGTGTAAGGATGAACGGACACGATGAAGGATCAGATGGTAATTTCGGGTCTGATGTCAATCACATCACTTCAATGCGCAGCATCTACGCAAGTAGCCTGCGGTAATTACAGAGGCGTCATAATTACCTTCACGAGAATCGAAGAGGCACGACAGAAGGGCAAAACCTAAAATACCCCTAGTAAAGAAACCAAAAACGGTTCGTGTAACGCCCGAATTCTGTCTCGGCAAGTTTTTACATTTAAACACATGCGTCCTACACAGAGCACGCCCCACTGCGACTTCGGCGAAATCTTATCAGCAAACGCCATACACCGTCTACACATGGCTCCCCAAAGGCCAATCGCCCAAGCAGGCGAGGTAACGCCCAATTGACCCAACCGCCTTGAAGGGCTTAGCAGCCCCAGCAGGGCCCAATCGCCAAAGCAGGCAAGGTAACGCCCAATCGCCAAAGCAGGCAAGGTAACGCCCAATTTACTCTAACTTGGCACCATCCTACGCATGCTACCAAGCTGGGGGGCTCCTGTTCTGGATGGCCCAACCGCCAGTGAAGGGCCTAATCGCCACAGCAAGGCCCAATCGCCACGATTGGCCTTATAAGCCATAACAGGCCAGCCATCTATCAGCCCAGCGTCGCAGGCCCATACCCCTGTTAAGCTCCACCTCAGCCCTAAGGGCTGACGTAGACCTGCACGCCCACCAAGGGTGCAGCACACCCAAGAGATACACCAAAATGTCTTACCTTGGGACATTAACCACCAAAGGCAATCGCCACAGGTATCGCAAAGGGAAACCCTCCCTTTACCCAACGCTGGCCTCGCCAGTAGCAGGGGGTGCAGCGCTGCCACAACGTCAGCGCCTAAACCGCCCAACACTGCTATCATGGGAGCACACCCCAAGGAGAGTTGACCTTCCCCCTAATCTAACCATACCATGACAATATAAATAGCCCCCGGAGGGCACAACAGAAGCATGTTATGTATCGTTATTTGCCTATTACTTGAATTCTCTTATAGCTTATACTTCAGTTGATTATCTGCTTGTACTTGGGATCATATCACGTGGCCTGGTCTATACCAAAGCCATAGGTATCGCCCATACAGTGATCATACACCCTATAAGGGAACATTGTGGGCTTATAGATTCCTTCGGTACAAATATGAATTGTGCTCTCAACTTTATAGTTTGAATTGTCATATTTCTTGGATGTTGCATCAAGGTTTTGTATATTTGAATAATCTGGTGATCATATATGGTGTTGTGTAGGAGGCATCAGTAATTTATTGTACCGTCTTGGTGCAGTGGATTTTTTCTTCATTAGTATTAAGTATCCATCCTTATTTTGTGCAGAATTATAGTTCTCTGGATTCTATTGCGCCTGCAAAGGTCATTGTAGAAAAGGACCGAAATGCCTTTGACGCTACAATTTTGTCTGAGATTGGTTGAGCCGTGAAGAATCATATGGAAAATTTGGTTCATGTTCTAGAAGATGTTAGTGCTCGGTTAACACAACTAGAAACCAGAACCCATCGTCTTGAGAATTATGTGGATGACTTAAAGGTATCTGTTGGAAACAATCATGGTAGCACTGATGGAAAATTGAGGCATCTGGAGAATATTCTTCAAGAGGTATTTTAACATCATATTCTCTCTTTCTTTGTTCTAACCGTAATAGTTGGCAGCATTTAGTTTATCGAATGAATTCTCATGGTTGATGTAAATATATGCTGTAAGATTTCCCTAAGTTTATCCTGGTAAATAAAATAATAATCAATACCGTAAATAGTTGTATCCTATAAACATTTTTTGTTCAACCATTCAATTTAATTCTAAGAATTTTTTTTGATTAACATCAGACATTATGGCAATCTCTTAGCATATCCGTAGGGTCCTTAGTTCACATTCTTTCTTTTCTGTCTTTATATTTTCCGGGATATCTTTTCTATTGGGTAAAACAAAAAACAAAAGACTCCCTATAAGCTGGTGATCTCTCAAAAGGCTTTGTTAGTCGGTGGACTAGTTTTAGTTCTCTGAGCTTATAATTTGTTCCAGTTTTTTAGTTTTTTATTTATTTTTAATAGTGGCTTTTCTTTTTAAATGCTTGAAGACTCAAGTTTGAGTTTCTCATAGGAAAATGGTGTAGGCATAAGCTTATAGGACAAAAGATCTCATTAATTTGGTCTAAATTTGATATTGAATTTGAGGTTGATTGTGACATTGTACATACTGTCAAGAACCAACTATTCCCAAAATTTTGAGCCTTTAGGTGAAAGTGTATACATTGTGGCACCCACTGTGTGCATGGCGGCCATGGGTGTTAAACACAGTGACTTTGGCCAATGGACGGTAAATGTGATTGTACCTGAGAAAATTTATGCCACTATTTTATGGATCAAAATGTGGTATGGGAAGTAGTGGTTATCATGCATGTGACCCAAAGATAATGGATGGTATTTGGAAGATTGATTCAATGTCATGGAAACTTTTGATAATAAAGATTGTATTATAATTTTATATTTTGAGTATGTTTTGTCCCAACTGTGGCATGATGCCATTCTTTTATAATGTTATTTTTGGCACACTAGATAGGCTCAAGGTTATGATATTATGACTTGAGTTATGTGTTTCTGCTGTAAATTTGTCATGCAAAAGTGATATTGTAACCCTGTGTTTGTGCACTTTTGACTTATAAAATTGAATAAATTGAAAATTTTGTGAATTTGGTTAGTTCAACGAGTCTTACTTTTTTTTTTTTTTTTTGGTAAATAGTCTTACTTTGTTATATAATAAGATTAATCTGAAGACTCTACCTAAGCTTTTGGGAGAGATCTTTGGCAAACATGATTGAATTTAATACTGTTTTAAATTTTCAATAATAGCAAAACAAATTATGAAATAGTATTGAAATGAAATTCTTAGTTCATGATGACATTCATTTTTAACATTAAGAAATATATAATAAAATATTTGAATTAGAAACCTTTAAGAAAAAGCTTCGAGGGAAACTTATGAGAAAAATTGCTGTATGTACTTGCTACCATTGGGGTCCTTTTTTCACTATTTTGTTTGACACAGAAAATATACTTACAGGTGCAAAGAGGGGTGGAGACTATCAAGGACAAGCAAGATATTTTGACATTGGTCATTGGATTGTGTATAGAAGAATCACTTGTTCCGTGATGAAGATTTATGAGGAAGGAGGGCTTTATGGTGGATTGTGCCAAATTGGGCTTTGTCATGAGGCAATGGTGGACGAGGTGATGTGAGCTAAGAAACGTGATTTGAATATGGTTGTGGAGAACAGTGAGTATATACATAGGAATAGGATTTCATATCATATAATGAACTTGTTTTACCAGTTACTTGGATAACATTATCAGCAATCAAGTGTAAGAGTCTAGCATGGGATCTTTATTAAGCAAGAGCATTGTGCTTATTATAATGTAACTGTACGTATCTTTTAATGTTGTGTCATTAGTGAGGAAAGGATGAGAAGTATGGGTGAGTGGACGAACTGTGGATAAAGTGGGAAGAGAATCTGGGTTTGATTTTTATCAAATATATCATTTTCGGGAAAGGCAATGAGCTTTAATTGAGATTAAATCCCAAGTCGGGATTAATTTCACTAGTTGATTCAAAGAATTGAATTTTGTGGAGATACTCAGTATGTCGATTCGTCTCAAAGAAGTAATTAAAATTAGTATGCCAAAATGCACATATGGCTTATATTAATAACTATCATATATTCGGCGTAACATGGCATTATTGTATACATTTTTGTAAGAATAACCTTTTATTGTTCCCGGGTATCCCCTAACTTATTTATAATTTAATATAATTATAAACTTTATAATAATTTGTTATGACTCGTTAACAATTTATAAGCCAATAGGGTTTTCATTTTTGCAATGGGACCAATTTTACGCATGTGGTAGGTGCAACATTTATAAATTGATTTTGAACTTTATTCATATGGATGCTCGTAACACTTTGTTAACAATGATTCCTTTTAATGCCTTTTTTTCGTTGAAAAGTGATTGCGTAATGAATGTATAATTTATCAAAGTAGTACAAAAGAATGTGAATGCTAGCGACATTAATTATTAGTTTTCCACATCATTATATCTTTTATGGAAAAGATTCACTTACACTTGTGTAACAATTATAAGACATAAACTTAGTTTTAACCGTTGATCTACTGATTCTGTTGTACCAGTATACACTAATTTTGCTCTTTCTTATTTTAAATAGGGAAAGGTTATACTTACTACTTATTTTTTCTTATTACTTCTTACTATCAAATCTTAACTATTGATTTTCATCAATCTAACGGGTGTAATTTATTACAAATTAATAATTATAATCACATAAATTACAACCGTTAGATTGACGGAAATCAACGGTTAAGATTTGGTAGTAAGAAATAGTAAGAAAAATAAGTACTAAGTATAACCCTTCTCTTTTACATATACTTTTTTTCTTATTATATCATAAATGAATGGTAAGCTATTCTTTATGGGATTTGCATTTATTATTTAACATGACACAAAAAAGTTTTCTACACACAAAATATTTTGTGGGGTCCGCACTTTTTGAAGCAAAAAAAAAAAAATTAAGACACGCAAAACGAATCTCTATAACTTTACACAATCACTCTTCGTACAACATAACTCTTATAAAACTCATTCTTTATTTGATGGAATAACATGACATTTTATTCCTTTGCTCAGTGTTATTGTGCCAAAATCCTCTAGGAAGGCGAATAAGTCAACTTTGAGGGGTGTTTGGTATGGGTATTTTATATGGAATGATGAAGAAGTGGGGTGAGGAATATTTAATTACCATGTTTGGTATGGGGATTGTGAAAAAAATCCTAGCAAATATTTTTCCCATGACTTCCCTTTTCAACTAGCTTCAACCAAATAATTATCCTAATGATCATATGGTATTTTTATTTGACTATAGTCTTAGATTTTGAATATAATATCTTTAGCCAAAAATACCCATATGAATATAAATGTTCGAATATAAATCACTTTTTATATTCAAAAAATTAAAGGGCATTTTGGTATTTTTGATTCACATTCCCATCAATATTTATCATCAACCAAACATAACTTCAGTAAAATGAACCCACTTTTCCCAGCAAAATTTTGGCTAATCAAATGCTTTTTCATAACTTACCCAGGCTAAAAAAATTCATACCAAATTCTCAACCATTTTTTTTTTCTCGATAAAAAAACATCTCTCATACCAAACGCCCCCTGAGGGGCTAAGATATAGTAGTGCAAATTAAAAAAAAATGATAAAATATTAATACAAGTTTGTAAGAATTTATATTTTTAGTATTTTTTTTAAAAAAGAAACTTTGAAGAAAGTGAAGAAGTCAGCGTTGAGAGGCTGCTAGATTAGTAGTGCAAATTACCAAAATAAAAAAAGAAATGAAAAAATACCAGTACAAGTTTGTAATATTTTATGGAAAAATTATTTATCCTTTTAAATGACACAACTTGTATCATTTCATCGTTACTCTCACCTTCCCTTTCTCTCTCCTCCCTTTCTCTCTTACTCTATCCTATACTTATTTTTTTTTCCTTTATCTCTGATCTCTGACAAGATGAACGCACGCGGAAACATTATGCGATTCATCGACCACAACATTTGAGATCATCATCCTTATCGGGTTTATTTTTTTATTTTATTTTTTGGAACATTTTTTTAATTTAATTGCATTAGACGCTATCCGATTCATCACAAGCTCCGATGTACTGATGAGGCTCTTCTAGGCTGTCACACCAATATATGAGGTTTGCAATAATTTGTATTTCTGCACCGTCTATGTTCATTTTCCCTTTTCATTTACGCCACAACAGACGATTATTGATTTCTGTTTTTTACTTCATTACTTTGCTTTGTGGTGGAGTTTGAAGGAAAAAAAATTAATTTAATACTTTTTAATAAATTAAATATGCATTTATTATCGTTTTGGGAATAATTACATATTTATTGCACAATGTAACGTTCTTTTTGGGCGTCACATACGGAGAGACGCCTCATTTAGACGTCACTCATCCGGTGTTGACACATGTAATGTTTTTTTTCCAAAAAAACAATTTAATAATAAAACTTCTGAAGGCCATAACTTTCGACTCGGGTATCAAAATCAGGTAATTCTTTTTTTTATTCCACATAACTTCTCGAGATCTACGCAATGACATCTCATGTGACATATTTTATTTCTCACAAACACAATTTTAAATTGCAAGAATAATATTATAAAAGCAGTTAAATCCAGAAGCCTCTTAGTTCTTGGTTTGTGATTTAATATAAAAAAATAAATAAAATTTTGATTTGATTAATTTTTTTTTATAATAATTTATTTTATTATAACAAAAATTTGGTTTGTAATTTAAATTAAAAATAAAAAAAGTTAATAAGAAAACAAAATAAAGACTTGATTTGTGATTTGAACTAAAAAATCAATTTGAAAAATCTGTAGAAATAAAGGAAATAATTAAATAAATATTCTAAATCTCTAAGGAAGAAGGATATTATTTTTGAAATTAACGATTAATGCTATAAGCTTCTGAGTTATTATTCGTGGTTTGAAATTAATGATGGCTTATGAATGTTTTTCAAAATTAAAATTACCTAAATTAGGCGTGATTGTCTCTTGATTGAAAACCAATTTAGACGTGATTGGTGACGTGTTAGGTGTTGACACGTGTCACATTTTTAAACTCAGAAGCCTCTGAGTTTTGCGTTTGTGATTTAATATAAAAAATAAATCAAGATTTGATTGTGATTTAAATTAGAAAATTAAAATCTTTTATTTTTATTATAAAAAAGGTTTGGTTTGTGATTTAAATTAAAAGTAACAATTATTATTAATAAGGAAAACAAAATAAAGATTTGATTTGTGATTTAAACTCAAAAATCAATTTGAAAAATTTGTATTAATAAAGGAAATAATTAAATAAATATTCTAAATCTTTAAGGAAGAAAGATTACTTGATTTAATTTTTTTTTTTATAAACACCTGATCTAAATTTAAATTATGTTTGTGAGAAATAAAATATATCAAATGAGATGTCATTGCGTAGATCTCGAAAAGTTATGTGGAATCAAAAGAAGGAATTACCTGATTTGGATACCCGAGTCAAAAGTTATGGCCTTCAGAAGTTTAATGATTAATTAATTTTTTTTTGAAAAAAAAGTATGACACGTGTCAACCCCTGATGAGTGACGCCTAAATGAGGTGTCTCCCTCAGGGTGTGACGCCTTAAAGAGACGTCACGTTATGCAATAAATGTGTAATTATTCTCATAACTGTAATAAATGCGTAATTAATTTATTAGAAGACATTAAATTAATTTTTTTTTGCACTTTCGAATATTAATTGTGGATATACTTTGAGAATTTTTATTTTTTTGGGGGTGGGGAGATTCCGTGTCAGAAAAAAAAAGCAAAATGATATAATTGTAGTGCAAGACCTTCCTCCCTCAGCTGGGGGATGGTCTTCTTCACCTTTGGGCATTCTCGAACAGATAGTTCATACAAGGCTTGCAACAAACTTACAGCCTTAATTATATCTCTCTCTGTATCAAAAGCCGAACAAATTCACTCACCTTGGCATGTAGTTCTGGTAGGCGAGACATCTTGTATGCTTCTGTTAACTTCCTTATTTGCTTCAATTTTTTTATAGAAAAAAACGTGCCACTTGAGTAAATGTTTCAAACTCTGAGATGTGATTCAAATGGACTCACCACAAAGGCTACTTTCGAGAGGTAGGATATTTGCAAAGAATTGATAAAGTCCTTTTGATGTAATGATAAAGGTCCTAAATTCTTTTTCCAAAGCTTCATCTTGTTTTAATTATTTTCTCCGTAAATTTTTAATTAATCTTGATACTACTATTTCATTGTCGTTGTAAATAGACAACTCAATTTATCATGATATTTATAGTGTGTTATTTGTGAGAACAAATATTCCTCCAACTATTATTGAATTCAAACCCTAAACATATCAAACATATAGGAGGCCGGATGGATGATAGAGGGACCAATTTTACACAACTTGGAGATATTGATAATGATCCAACAGATTACATTGATTTTAGTGATGAGATTGAACATGAGGCATGTCATGGAAGAGCACATGCAAAATGACTTAATTAATAGTAGGGTTTTATAATTATCATGTAACATGAGAATTGAAATCTCATGTTATAGAGATAAAAAGCATGTGGGACCCATATGTTAGAAAAAATTATGTGTAGAACCCACATCAATACGGAAATCTAAAGGTGTGTAGGAAAATTATAATTCTCATGTTAAATGAGAATTATAAAACCCTTAATAGTATTTCAAATGTCCTTCCGTTGACACGACAAAGAACCAGCGTGAATCGTAAAATGGATGGTTAAAAATAAAAAAGTAATACTGATTACATATACTCAGTCGCGTAAAATGGCATGAATCGTAACATGTTAATGCATGATACATATTATTTTAACAGGATAAGAATATATTAATTATTTTGGTACTTAATCTTTTTGTTGTGGTTAATACAATGATTTTTCATACAATTACATAACTTGACAAACGCCGACTCATACTAGATTACTGTCATGTTGAAGAGTTTGTGAATGTCAATACTCAAATGGCAACATATGCAGTGTTTTATTGATAGAGGTAAATCAAGTACAGGAAGAATACTCTGAATTAAAAACCAGCATGCTAGCACCACTACTGTATTTAATTATATTATAAACTCATAAAATGGACAATTAAAAATAAAAAATAATATTGATTACATATACTCAATCGCATAAAATGGCATGAATCGTAACGTGTTAACATTCAATTAGAATGATACATATTATTTTAACAGGATAAGAATATATTAATTAGCAAGATGGGAATCCCTAATTTTTTATTTTAAAAAAGATACTTCAGTACCAAACGGCGCAAGCAATTTGGCAATACAAAACATTTATCATTAACTAAATTTATTATTTCTTATTATTAAATTTTAATTGTTAATTTTTATGAATTTAATAATTATAACTTATTAGATGATATTTATTAATTAATTTTTAATTTTTAATAAATTATAACTACTAAATTGATAAAAATTAACATTTAGTACCAATAGCAGTTAGGTTTAAGAGATTTGATTTTCTCAATTTACATGAGAATTTAATTATCATATTGTGACTCAACTAGTGATGGGTCTCATATTTACTATAAAAAAGAAAAAGAAAAAGAAAACTTTACACGATGAGAAGGATCACTAACATTAGTTGAATTCTCATGTAATATGAGAAAATATTTTCCGATAAGAAGTGATTAGCTGAACTGATACTCTGCCCTGACCAAAAGTGTTTTTTTCAATGTATATCACATGAGACAAAAACATGTCCTTTATTTATTTATTTTTTCAAAGGAAACTTCGAAGAAGTGAACAAAAGACCAGCGTGCTGTTTTATTTACAAAAGACCAAACATAACTTGTGTTCCTTTATTCAATTTACTTTACCAAAACTGCGTTTCGAAACTTCTGTTTGTAGTTTGAGAATCGTGAGCAAAAATCATGGCAAGGCAAGAATCATCGTTGACCTCATCTTCTTCCTTTGGATCTGGATGGAAATACGATGTGTTTCTCAGTTTTAGAGGCGAAGATACTCGTCAAGGTTTCACTGGCCATCTCTTCAAAGCTCTTCATGATAAGGGAATTCACACTTTCATCGATGATAAAGAGCTTCAAGGAGGAGACGAAATCACACCATCACTTATCAATGCAATTGATGAATCAAGGATTGCCATCACTGTGTTCTCTAAGAACTATGCTTCTTCTTCTTTTTGCTTGGACGAGCTTCTCCATATCCTTCACTCCATCAAGGAAAAGGGTCGTTTGGTTTTGCCAGTTTTCTATGACGTTGACCCTTCGCACGTGCGACATCAGAGAGGTAGCTATGAAGAAGCACTTGCTACTCACGAGAAGAGGTTCAAGGATGACAAGCACAAGGTGCAGAAATGGAGAATGGCTCTGCGTCAAGCTGCTGACTTGTCTGGCTTTCATTTCAAACAACAAGGGTATTGTTTTTATCTTCCTATGTTTTTTTGTTTCTTTAAATTTTCCATTTTGTCTTATGATTTGGTTTTTTAATGTTAAATATGAATCATTTAGTATTTAATGTTAAATATGAATAATAAAATTTTGGCAGGAATGAGAATGAACGAGTTTGTTTTATCTTATGATTTGGTTTTAATGTTTTGTCTTCGTACGTTTTTTTGTTTCTTTAATTTCCATTTGTCTTATGATTTGGTTTTAATGTTAAATATGAATCATTTAGTATTACTTCACTCAATAATTTTGGCAGGAATGAGAATGAATATGAGTTTGTTGAGAAGATTGTTAAAGTGGTCTCCAACAGGGTTAATCGCGTTCCTTTACATGTTGCTGATTATCCTGTTGGATTGGAGTCTCAAGTGCCCAAAGTGATATCGCTTCTCAATGTCGGATCTGATGGAGTCCACATGATAGGGATCTATGGAATTGGTGGCATAGGGAAGACAACCGTCGCTCGAGCAACTTATAATTTGATTGCCGAATCATTTGAAGCTTCGTGTTTTCTTGATAATGTCAGAGAAAATTCAATTAAACATGGATTGCAACATATCCAAGAGACCCTTATTTCTAAAGTGTTGGGAGAGAAGGATATTAAGTTAGCCAGTGTCAATGAAGGAATTTCAATAATAAAATATAGGCTCCACAAAAAGAAAGTTCTTTTGGTTCTTGATGATGCTGACAAACTGGAGCAGTTGCGTGCAACTGTCGGAGGGCTTGATTGGTTTGGTTGTGGCAGCAAAATCATCATTACAACTAGGGACAAGCATTTGCTAACAAGTCATGGGGTTTGGAAAACTTACGAGGTAGATGGGTTGAATAATAAAGAAGCTCTTGAATTACTTTGTTGGAATGCTTTTAAAACCGACATAATTGATCCCAGTTATGCGGACATTTTAGACCGTGCAATAACTTTTGCTTCTGGCCTTCCACTGGCCTTGGAGGTAATGGGTTCTTGCTTGTCTGGGAAAAGGATAGAAGAATGGGAATCTGCATTAGATCAGTATAAGAGAGTTCCTAATGAAAGGATCCAAAAGATACTTGAAGTAAGTTTTCAATCTCTAGGGGAATATGAGCAGAAGTTTTTTCTTGATATTGCTTGTTGCTTCAAAGGAAATGATTTAGCATATGTCAAAAAGTTACTTTATGCTCATTATGGTATCTCCCCAGAATATGGTATAGGAGTGTTGATTGAAAAGTCTCTCATAAAGATTATGTATGGTCATGTAATTTTGCATGACCTGATAGAGGACATGGGTAAAGAAATTGTCCGACTGGAAGCACCAAAAGAGCCTGGCAAACGTAGTAGGTTATGGTTCCCCGATGATATAGTTCATGTTTTAGAAGATAATACGGTAAGACTGATATGGATGGTTTCGTCTTTCAAAATTTTACCTTTATTTATCTCTTTAGATTATTATGTGCTAGACACCTAGATCACTATATTTATTCATTTTATTTCTTTTGTTGTAAGTGTTATTTCACTGTCTGTTGTTCTCCGTACATATATATGCTTGCATTGCGATTGATCTATTCTTTTGTCTTGAAAGGGAACTAGTAATATCGAAATCATAGTTCTGGATTTCCTCAATTTTGAAGAAGAGGTTGAATGGGATGGAAACGCCTTCAGGGAGATGAAAAACCTCAAAACACTCATTATTAGAAAAGGTTGTTTATCGCAAGGTCCCAAACATCTTCCAAATAGTTTGAGAGTACTGGAATGGTGGAGATATCCTTCACCATCTTTACCGTCTAATTTTAATCAAAAGAAACTTTTGATACTGAAGATATGCGAAAGTCGCTCTATTTCAATTGATTTGCTAATGTCAAATAAGGTAAGTATAATAAGTTCTTTTCCTTGGAATTTTCTATCAATATATTCATTCCTATTGTAATTCATCTTATTCATTTTTTTTTTGTGTGGCAGGAGTTTGTGAATATGAGAGTTCTGAATTTTGATCGCTGTCAATGTTTAGCAGAGATACCCGATGTGTCCGGTGTCCCAAATTTAGAAGAATTATCATTTGGATATTGTGAGAAATTAATTAAAATTCACCAATCGGTTGGATTCCTGAATAAACTTAAAATCTTGAACGCTAATGGTTGCAAGAAGTTTAGCTATTTTCCACCCATCATGTTGACCTCACTTGAAGAACTCAAGCTTTCGTTTTGTTCTAGTCTTGAGAATTTTCCAGAAATATTAGGAAAGATGAAAAAATTAACAGAGATTAACATTGCTTTGACTCCCATAAAAGAACTCCCATTTTCAATTCAAAACCTCACTCGGCTTCAAACAATACGGTTTTACAAGTCTGGAGTTGTTCAGTTACCACGGAGTATTTCGATGATGCGAGAACTTCATGATTTTAGATTTACAGAATGTAAGGGTGTGCGTATATCTAAACAGGACGAAGGTGAAGGTGATGCACAATGGAGCTCATTGGTGCTCCCAAACACCACTGAAATTACTTGCATTTTCAGCTGCAGAATATCAAATAAATTCATTCGAAAAGGTCTCCCTTTGTTTCTCAATGTGCAACGGTTGATGCTATGCGATAGTAATTTCACAATTCTTCCTGCATGCATCAAGGATTGTCACTCTTTGAGAAAAATTGAGGTATATTGTTGCAAGAATTTTCAGGAAATTGGAGGGATTCCACCCAACGTAGAAACATTCTCAGCAGATGATTGCACATCCTTGAAAGATTTAGACCTCACACTATTTCCTGAATGTTTGACGACACTTGAGTTGCGTACTTGCAGCAATCTTCAAAAAATTAGAGGGATTTCACCCAACATAAGAACTTTGTATGTAAAAGACTGCCCATCCTTGACTTCCAAGTGTAGAAGCATGTTACTGGATAAGGTTCTTGTTTTCTTACGTATTTAATTTGATATTTCATATATTTCACGTTGACTCAAAATATACAGGTTTTTCTAAATGTATGAATAAATTATCACTAACAGGAATTGCATGAGAAGGGTGGAGAAAAAATGTTTCTCTTGCAAGGAAGAAGGATTCCAAAGTGGTTTGAGCATCGTATCAGTGGACCGTCAATTTCTTTCAGGTTTCGTAACATGGATGTCCCTGCGATATCTCTATGTTTTGCTATTCAACTCAATGAAAATCACGCTTATTTTGAGCTCAATATTGAAGTCAACGGCATTTCAAAAGTTATAGGACTGCAATTCTTTATGTGTGCCGTAGCAGGGGATCATACAGTTCTTTATGATATAAAACAGGAAAAATTCTTACCTGATGTTGTTCTTCTAGAAGAAAATAAATGGAATTATGTGGTGTGTACTGTATCAAACATCAGAGGTAAAATGTTTGTCAAACAAAGTGCAATGCATGTATTCAAACAATGAAGTCGCATGGAGGACATTCAATTCACCAATCCACTGTTGCAGAAAGAAGAGCATAGACTGGCAGACATGGCAGATTCAATGGTACCAAAGCTGAGGAGTTGCACTCTCAATTTCCAAGGTAAATACATTTCTTGCATTTATTTCTCGGTACACTTTCACTATTTCTGAATTTACTTGCCCTATATATTTTCCTTCTCAACAATTACCAGGGCTAGAACGCTCATGTGGTGCATTATTAATTTTTTCTGGAAGAAAGTATAAATAATTTCAATTAGTTGTTCAAGTAATGTGAGAGAAATTGAATTCTATAAGATTATGAGTTAGTATGGAAATATAACGAAATAATATTTGCAAATTTTGATTTGACTTGTTTGTTTATAAGCTATTTTGGCTTCTTAATTTGGAAAAATTTACTCAACTTTAAGTCATCTCAACAGGATGTGAAATTGTGTCCAGAAAGAGGAAAATAGGTAAGTTAAATGTGGACTTGGACAATGAAGCCTGTGAACCTTCCTGTCCTGCACCTTTAAAAGTGGCTTTGAATTCTACAGTATCAAACTTTGATAGTGGTGCTGCCAGTGAAGAAGGTAAACAATTTGGGGGTATTTATTTATGAAGAGATTGGATTTTCTAACCATAGGATGCATATTAAGATTCAGATTCATATTTATTTATTTATTATCAAAATTACTATTCAAACCAACAAGCGAGGTTCAATTATAATGCAATTTTTTTTTTATAACAATTATAATGCTATTTTTGAAATTATGCATATTTGAGTATATTCATAATAGCAAGTGCTTATTGAAAATGGAAGATAAGTTCGTGAGATCTTGGGGTTTCAGCATTGAAAGTTAGGCCACTCCTCAGTTTCAGTCTAACATATTTGTATTTTCTACTGTTGAATATAAAACCATTAATATAGGCTCACCCAACAACTTAAGCTTTTGGGTTGAATTGGTTCTTTACATGGTATCAGAGCCCCGTGTCCCGGTTTCGATCCTCGTCGCTCCCACTTTCTTTCAAGTGGAATTTCTTTGTTCGCACAGGTAGGTGAGCCTGTGCATTGTTCACCCTTCAAGTCCAGTGGGCTTTCGTGTGAGGGGGCGTGTTAAATATAAAACCATTAATGTAGCCTCACCTAACAACTTAATCTTTTGGGTTGAATTGGTTCTTTACATCTACCAAAGAGCCCTTCTTGGGCTTGAGTGCTTGACCATAAAATCCTATAGCTGTCGGTGATGTTGGCTTCGAGTGACAAGTCAGAGCTTTATGTTCGAGAAATTTACTTATTATATTGACTCCATTAAGATACTTGTCTTCGTGACTGTGCTCCAAATGTTGTGATGAAAATAAATAGAGTTAGTGGACACTATCTTATTTTTATTTATGCATCATTTACTTCTTGAATATTGTTCTGGATGGCCCAACCGCCAGTGAAGGGCCTAATCGCCACAGCAAGGCCCAATCGCCACGATTGGCCTTATAAGCCATAACAGGCCAGCCATCTATCGGCCCAGCGTCGTAGGCCCATACCCCTGTTAAGCTCCACCTCAGCCCTAAGGGCTGACGTAGACCTGCACGCCCACCAAGGGTGCAGCACACCCAAGAGATACACCAAAATGTCTTACCTTGGGACATTAACCACCAAAGGCAATCGCCACAGGTATCGCAAAGGGAAACCCTCCCTTTACCCAACGCTGGCCTCGCCAGTAGCAGGGGGTGCAGCGCTGCCACAACGTCAGCGCCTAAACCGCCCAACACTGCTATCATGGGAGCAAACCCCAAGGAGAGTTGACCTTCCCCCTAATCTAACCATACTATGACAATATAAATAGCCCCCGGAGGGCACAACAGAAGCATGTTATGTATCGTTATTTGCCTATTACTTGAATTCTCTTATAGCTTATACTTCAGTTGATTATCTGCTTGTACTTGGGATCATATCACGTGGCCTGGTCTATACCAAAGCCATAGGTATCGCCCATACAGTGATCATACACCCTATAAGGGAACATAGTGGGCTTATAGATTCCTTCGGTACATTGGCGCCGTCTGTGGGAAACTATAAACTTCTATTCCCATTCTTTCACCAGCTGAAAAATTATACTTCACCTCCCAGTAAACAAATATGGCAGTTACGAGAAGAGCAGAACAAACGAGAGCTGCGACCCCTGAAGGTCACGTACAAACAGTACGTTCCAGCTCCCCACCATCCATGCACTTGGCACCAGTAGGCGATGCACCACCAGCTCCCGTTATACGCTCGGTTAACCCCCCGTTACGCGTGGCTGACGGAAAAGAGGTTCGCATTAATCGCCAAGTCATAGTGCATGAAGCACAAGGCGAAAACGCGTTACCTACACAACCCGCACCGCCTGGTGTTCACTACGGTATGCCACTACCCACCACAGTTCCACCACCAATTTACCTGGTGTAATAACCCCGACCAGCTCAAAGCCAACCGTTACCCTTTTACCATGATTACCGCCCCCCAGGCGTTGCACTATATCCCAACAGGCCCCACGGCCAAAATCCACTCACTCCTTTCCCCACTCAGTACCCATTCCATACCTACGCAATACCGCCCTACAACACTATGATTCCACAGCCCCAATACAACCCACAAGTTGTCCCACAAGCATAAGCCGCCCCACAGGGGTCGTTTGTAAACCCAGGCCAACAACAGGGCGCCGGTCAACATGGCCCAGCCCTCTCTTATTCGGTTGAAGCCCCACCTGCACAACACCGCCCCCATGGCCAACAAATGCATCACCAGGACCAACAAATGCATCACCAGGACCCACGGGTAACACCTGCTACCACCTCAGGGAGAAATAAGCCGTTAACTGACCTCCTACGCCTGACCCCCATACCACTTGGCTTCAAAGGCCCGTCTAACATAATCACCTACATTGGAGATTCAGACCCCTTCGAATGGATTCAGAAGTTCGAAGCAGCGATGACACTCCACGGAGAAACCGACCTCCTTATGTGCCGAACTTTCCCAACACTCCTCGGCGGAAGAGCCCTCACGTGGTATACTACCTTACCAACCGGCAGCATTTCTTCTTGGGACGACCTGGCCTACAAATTTCAAGCCCACTTCGCCACCAGTCGCCCCGTGCCAAAGTCCGTGCATTCGCTTGAAAAGATCCGTCAGCAATCAGGCGAATCCCTTAGGGCGTTCCTCGATCGCTTTGACAAAGAAGCTTTGCAATTGCAAGGCCTTGATCCTAAGGTCCAAGTACATATACTCCTCTCAGGTTTAAGGCAGGGCGCTTTCGCGTACGAGCTGGCCCGACATGAGATAACTGATCTGGAGGGGGTGAAAAAGAAAGCCCAGGAGTTCATGCGGATTGAGGAATACAAAGGTAGCAAGACCGACGATTCTTCACACAGCCAAGCTCAAAAGCCAACCAAAGGCAAAGCTGAGGGCGATGATGAGAGAAGGACTCAGAATCTTCCCAGAGGAACCGGACGCCCTTCTGGCCGAGGACAGACCGGGCGCCGCCCACACAGTGTAAACCAGACGGATTACAAAGATGGGCAGAGAAATCAGCCCCCGCGCACAGAACAGGACAAAGAGACCGCCGTATACTGCAAGTTCCACCGAAGCAACGGCCACAGCACAGAAGACTGCAGACACTTGAAGGAGGAGATCGACGAGCTGATCAAAAGCGGCGCACAGCGACGGACCGCCGAAGGCACTCGGGGTGATGGAGCGGGCAGACGACGGGATGAGCGCAGCAGGTCGCCAGACAGAAACAACCAATCACGATACCGGTCACGCAATGACCGCCCTAGAAGAGAAGAATCCTCAAGAGGCCACAATCCACCCCCCAGTCCACGCCATAGGAACAGAGGAAACGATGATGAAGAGGAGGACTCCGCTGTCATCAAACACGGAGTAATCAACATGATATCAGGCGGATTGAGCGGAGGCGGAGAAACATCCAACGCCAGGAAAAGGCATCTGAAGCAGTGCCTGGCGATAGCCGGAAAAGTTATTAATAAAGCCAAGCCAAACTCAGGCCCCGCCAAGCCCAAGATCATTTGGGACAGCGACGACCTGGGTGAGGTCCTCCCTGGGCATGACGACCCCCTCGTCATTCAAGTAACAATCGCCAACTTTGGCGTCAACAGGGTCTTTGTCGACCACGGCAGCTCTGCCGATATTTTGTTTCTTCCATGCTTTTCAGCGTTAGGATTCACAACTAACGATCTGACTCCTGTTTCAGGAGAACTTTCAGGTTTCAACGCAACCACTACCAAACCGCTGGGAATGATAACCTTGCGTTTATCATTGGGAACGCCACCGACGTCGAAATCAGCTGATATCCAGTTCTTGGTGCTTGGCACTCCTTCCGCATATAACGCCATACTTGGCCGAAGGATGTTTGCGGCGTTTGAGGCAAGCATTTCCCACCCACACTTGGCAATTAAGTTTGTTGCTAAAAACAACAAGGTTGCAACGGTGAAAGGCGATCAGCTGGTCGCAAGGAGCTGTTACAACATATCCCTAAGGCCAGCTACAAAGGTTACATTCAGAACTCCACCAGCTCAACCACCAAGTTCAAACCCATCGCCCCCAAGAAACAGCCCATCCAAGAACACGATCAAAGGCGATCAGTGTCTCTTGGTGGAATTCGATGCAAGAGACGACCCCAGAGTCGAACATGCAAGACCTACCCCCGACGGAGCCCTAGAGCACGTCACACTTGGAGATGCAGACCAAACCACAACCATTGGGGCGGCGATGCATCCCGACACCAAGGAGAAGCTTATTCAACTCCTTAAAAGAAACAAAGACTTGTTCGCTTGGAAACCATCAGACATGCCGGGCATCGACCCTGAAGTTTGCTGCCACAGATTGTCCGTGGATCCCAAGGCGAAACCCATCGCCCAAAAGAAGAGAAAGTTTGGCCCTGACCGCCAAAAGATTATTGATGAAGAAGTAAGGAGACTACATGACGCCGGATTTATCCGAGAGATCAAATATACCACGTGGCTGTCCAACCCTGTGTTGGTTAAAAAGCCTAATGGGGCGTGGAGAATGTGCGTCGACTACACTGACCTCAACAAAGTGTGCCCAAAGGACGCGTATCCATTCCCCAGCATCGATCAACTCGTTGATAACGCGTCAGGGTTCAAAATGCTGTCTTTCATGGACGCTTACTCTGGCTACAATCAAATCCCTCTAATGGAGGAAGACCAAGACAAAACGGCGTTCATCACTCAGAACGCCAATTACTGCTATACCATGATGCCCTTTGGCTTGAAGAACGCCGGAGCAACCTATCAGCGCATGATGAACACGGTTTTCAAAGACCTGATCGGCGACAGCATTGAAGTGTACATCGATGACATGATCGCCAAATCACGAGATCCAACGCAGCACCTGAGCGACCTCGAAGGAGTGTTTGAGAGGTTGAGAAAGTACAACATGCGCCTCAACCCCAGCAAATGCGCTTTCGGAGTCCCTGCCGGCAAATTCCTAGGCTTCATGCTCACTGAAAGGGGCATCGAAGTCAACCCAGATAAGTGCAAGGCGGTCATTGAAATGAGAAGCCCCCAGACAGTCAAGGAAGTTCAACAGCTAACCGGAAGGCTAGTAGCCCTCACACGGTTTCTGGCAAATTCAGCCCATAAGTCCCTCCCCCTCTTCGGCTTACTGAAGAAGGGAGTTACTTTTCAATGGTCTGAAGAGTGTGAAAAGGCGTTCCAAGAGTTCAAGAAAGTTCTTTCCTGCCCCCCGGTCCTCGCAAAACCCGACAGCGGAGAGACGCTTTACTTGTACCTTGCCGTCGGCAATGAAGCAGTCAGCGCCGCACTTATCAAAGATTCAAAACCAGAGGGACAAAAGCCAGTCTATTTCATCAGCAAAGTACTGCAAGGCGCGGAGCTTCGATATCAGCAGGTCGAGAAGGTCGCCTTCACACTCATCTTCGCTGCCAGACGTTTGAGGCCGTATTTTCAGTGCCACCCGATCACAGTCAGAACTAACCAGCCAATCCGCCAGGTTCTCCACAAGCCTGATCTCGCAGGAAGATTGATGTCGTGGGCGGTCGAATTATCTGAGTACCAGATCGCTTACGAGCCGCGTACCGCCATCAAAGCCCAAGCCCTAGCAGACTTCATCGCTGAAATGACACACGCCAACCCATCTGGCGACCAAGTGACTGGCGCCCCTGGACCGGCTACCTGGAAACTATTCGTTGACGGCTCATCCAACGCCAAAGGATCAGGAGCAGGTATGATAATTGAAAATCCAGACGGTGTATCCACGGAACACTCGTTATCATTCGAGTTTAGCACAACCAACAACCAGGCAGAATATGAAGCAATGATAGCAGGCCTAATTCAGGCAAAGGAGATGGGCGCCCAACATCTCAGGGTATTTAGCGACTCGCAACTGGTAACCTTCCAGATCTCAGGAGAGTACCAGACAAAGGGTCCACTGCTGTGCAAATATTTGGAAAAGGTCAAAGAGCTACTCCAATCTTTTGAAACTGTTGAAGTAAATCACATCAGGCGAGCAGATAACGCCAGGGCCGACATCCTCGCCAAATTGGCAAGCACAAAGAGCCCAGGTAACAACCGATCTGTGATTCAGCACAATTTGCCTGACCCATGCATAATCATGTCCATTACTGACGCCAACATCGAAGTCGCTGAAGAAAGTTGGATCACGCCAATCATCAACTATCTGACAGTTGGGATCCTGCCTCCAAACCCTAAAGAAGCCCAGAAGGTCGTTCGGAGAAGTGCCTACTTCTGCATCGTCCAGGGGCGATTGTACAAAAGAGGAATTTCTATTCCACTTCTTAAATGCATCGTCCCAAATGATGTGCATTACATCCTGGAAGAGATTCATGAAGGGATCAACGGACACCACATGGGCGGTCACTCCTTAGCAAAGAAAGCTTTAAGAGCAGGATTTTATTGGCCAACGATGGAAAAGGACGCACGAGAGCACGTGAAGAAGTGTGACAAATGCCAAAGGTTCGCTGACGTCCACAGAGCCCCTCCAGAAGAGTTAACCTCAATCACGTCGCCATGGCCCTTCTACAAGTGGGGGATCGACATCTTAGGGCCTTTCCCCATGGCGGCGGGACGAGTCCAATGGCTTCTAGTGGCTATTGATTACTTTACCAAGTGGGTGGAAGCTGAACCTTTGGCGACCATCACATCGCAGAAGGCCAGGAAGTTCTTTTGGAGGAGCATCGTTTACCGTTTCGGTATCCCTGGCAAGGTAATCACCGACAATGGCACCCAATTCACCGATAGCAAGTTTCGGGAGTTAATGAAGACTTTGCAAATCCGACACCACTTCGCCGCGGTAGAACACCCACAATCAAACGGTTTAGTGGAGTCGGCCAACAAGATGCTAACCAAAGGGATTAAGAAGAAACTCGAAACACACAAAGGAGCGTGGATTGACAATCTGGACAACGTGTTGTGGGGGTATCGAACGACCGCCCAATCTTCCACCCAAGAAACGTCATTTAGGCTAACTTACGGATCAGAAGCAATGATCCCTGTGGAAATCGGAGAATCTTCATGGAGGCGTGACCACGTATCCGCAGTCGCCAACGATCAAAACCTGGCCGAAGCACTGGACTTGCTGGACAAGCTCCGAGACCATGCCGCCCAAAATGATAAGCTCACCAAAGATAAGTCAGCCACTTACTACAACAAGAGGGTAGTCCATCGGAGGTTCGAGGTCAGAAGACATAATCCTACGAAGGGCGAACGTGTAGGAACAAGAACGCCCGTGAAGGAAAGCTCGCACCAAATTGGGAAGGGCCCTGCAGAATCGCCAACGTACTAGGGAACGGCACTTACTACCTTTAGAAACGTTGGACGGGAAGCAATCCCGCGAGCATGGAACGCCGACGACTCCGAAAGTATTATAGCTGATCACCCGTAATATTCTCTGTACTCTTTTCCTTTCCATGTTTTTATCCCAACGGGATTTACTAGGAAAGGTTTTTAACGAGGCAGAACATTTTAATAAATGAGATTTTGACAAATTCCTACTCTTCGCATGATTTGGTCAGAAATGACGGTTTAGCCACCCCCGCCGCAGTTGGTCTGGGACGGTACTCACCCCCAGCCAACGCCCAAAACGGGA
>JAVKPL010005971.1:0-25662 GCA_032173675.1 Gastrolobium villosum | reverse complement strand
GAATTGGCTTTGAAAAGTGATTTCATAACAAAAGGATAAGACAGGATCTTATTGGAGCATATTCCTTGGATCAAGAAGCATCTTTGGAGCACTTCCTTGGGCTGTTTGGTGCGCAAGTTTAAGTGATAAGGATGTCATCTTATCACTTAAAACAAAGCTCCATTCAGATTTGGTGGTTGAGGGAATCAGTGGGTGAGTAGATTCAAATTTTGAATGCAACTACTCAATATATTTGGACCCCTTCTAGGGCTGAATTATGCACATGAAAAGTATACTATATGATAGTTTATGAATTTAAGCTTAAATTATTTTGAACTTAATTTCATGTGGATAAGATTGGAGGTTGTTGGCAAAATTGGTTTTGCAACAGCTCCACCTTATCCTCCCTATTCCATGCGCAAACTTCAAAGGTTTTTGAAAGTTGGTTTTCATTTTGAATGAATTAAATTTCCTCTTCCTCTCATCAAGGTATGCGCATATATACAGCCTCCTCACCTTAGGGTTTTGGTCAAGAAAACCTAACCAACTCTCCTCCATCTATGCACCATTCTGTAGGGTAGTTCACTACACCTTTCCAAACAGAATACCTAGCCTCCACCTTCACCACTTGTGCGCATAGCAAGCCTCACTGTGGTGTTCATCTGGTGGCTTTCAAGAAAGGGTTCTTGCATCATTGATGAACGGTGGTGTGGATCACCATTAGAGGGTTTGAACCCTTCAAGCCTGACATCTGATCTCCCTGACTGATCAGGCCAAAAACAAGGTAACATCATGCTGTCTTAAAGCATGAACCTATGTGTGCATGTATGTTCCGCAGTAAAATTTTTATTTTACACCTTACATGCATCGGCCTTCAAAGGCCAGTTTACTTTCAATGAGCGCTTGTTTAACGTCACGAGCCTGATGGGAATCGTTCAAGATTCATGGTGGTCGGAAGCTTGCAACCAATGATGAACCAGTCTTCTTGATCCAATGTTGTGTCTTTCCAGGATCATATGTATGTAGGTGAGAAGGAAGTTTCTCAGGAATTTTAAACTTGGTTTTCACAAGTTTTTCCTTACTCTTTTGCTTTTCCATCTTAACCTTTGGCTTGCTTTCTTCATACCGCCGATGGAGTTCCTTCTTGCTCCCTTTCTCAACTTTAGACAAATCTTTATTGATGATTACCGGGTATTGCTTTTCGTTTCCAAAGAAGGCATATGTCAGAGTTTCAGGTAACTCCTTCAATTTTGTTTTTGGTACTACTATAATTAGATCATTTTCCTTCTTTTCTAGCACCTCAAAATAACTTCTAGCTCTTCTTGTGGAGTAGCTTCATCTTGAGCCTTCAACTCCTCTTCATGCTCTTGAAGCTCACTTCTCTCCTCCAAAACCACCTCCTCAAACACATCCAGTCTGAGACAATCACTCTCATCAGATGAAGTTTTCATAGCATCAAAAACATTGATGGTGATTTTCTCTTCATTCATCCTCAACTCGAGCTTTCCTTGTTCTACATCAATCATAGCTCAAGCTGTGGCCAAGAATGGTCCACCCAACAGAAGAGGTATTTCACTTTCCTCCTCCATTTCTAACACAATGAAATCAGCAGGGAAGATGAACTTGTCAACTTTAACAAGAACATCTTCTATGATTCCACTAGGTCTCCTCATTGAACGATCAGCAAGTTGTAGAGAGACCATAGTTGGCTTCAATTCAGTAATCCCCAACGACTTACACATCGATAATGGCATCAAATTGATGCTTGGTCCAAGAACACAAAGTGCCCGGCCAACATTGGTGTTGCCTATCGCAATTGGGATGTTGAAACTCCCAGGATCTCAAAGCTTTGGTGGAAACTTCTTTGTTATAATGGCACTACACCCTCCAGTCAGTGCTACCATCTCGCAATCCTGCAACTTATGCTTTCTAGACAATAAATCTTTCATGAATTTAGCATAGTTAGGCATACTTGCTAAAGCCTCACCAAAAGGAATGTTAATATGCAACTTTTTAAATATTTCGAAAAACCTGGCATATTGTTGCTTCTGTGCATGTTGCTTGAGCTTCATGGGATAAGGAGGTTTCTCAAAACGAAAAAAATCCATCGGTTGTTTTGGAGCTTCAACAGCTTTCTCCTTTGCCTCTTCTTTGTCTTACCTTGGAGGTTCTTCTTGCTCAGTAGCAGGTTCTTCTGCTTCTTTCTCACTTTCTGGTTCAATCAATGGTTCATCAACTTTCTTTGGCTGAACCATTTTGAGTTTGTCTTGAGGAGTGATCACAATTCCACTCCTAGTTACAATGGACTTGCATTCTTCTTTAGGATTCACAATAGTATCTCCAGGAAACTGCCCTGGAGTTCTTTCAGCTAACTGCCTGGATAGCTGCCCTATCTGAGTCTCCAAATTCCGAATGAAGGCATCTTGATTCTTGTGATAGGCTCTGGTCTCCTTCATGAAAGCACTGGTATTTTCCATGTGATCATTTGTGGTCTTAGAAAGCTGCAACATCGCTTTCTCTATATCAGATGGCTCCTTATGTGGAAGAGGAGGAGGTTGCAGGAAATTATTGGATTTATAATCCAAGCCTCCCCCTTGATTTCTCCTCTGAAAATTATTTCCTTGGCCACTATTCTGGTTCCTCTGATAGACTTGAGTGTTTTGTGGTGGCCTTGGATCATACCACACTCCATTAACTTGGAATGGTTCAGCTCCCATGAGTGTTGGACACTCATTGGATTCATGCTCTTCCTTGTAGTACTCACAGTTAATTGAATTAACTTGAGTTGTGGAAATTCACATCTTATCTAACTTAGCATTCATACTTGCTAGCTGTTGTGAAATCACTTTCTGCTCAGCTAATAATGCATCCTGATTCCCTACTTGTAAAATTCCCTTCTTTAATTGAGCTGACTTAGTCAAATGAAATTCTGTTGAGGCATTTTCATCTCGTGCCATATAATCAATCAGCTCCAGGGTTTCAGCTGCAGTGTTTCTTCCTACGGTTCCACCAGCTGCACCATTGACAATCATCCTAGTATCTGGTGTCATCCCATTGTAAAAGACTCTGACCTTCTTCTCATCTGAAAAGTCATATTGAGGGCACTTTCTAATCAACTCTTGAAATCTTGTCCAAGCTGCACAGAGAGTCTCTCCCGGCTGCTAGATGAAGTTGGTGATTTCATTCACCAGCTCATTGTACTTTTCCTGAGAGAAATGCTCAGTAAAGAACTTAGCTGCCAACTCATCCCTTGTTCAGATACTGTTGGGAGGTTGTCGGTCTAACCATCTGAGAGTTTTCCCTGTCAAAGCAAAAGGAAGCAATCGAAGTCGGATTTCATCATCGGACACCTCATTGTGCTTGGTGGTGTCACGGATTCTCAGAAATCTATCCATGAAATCGTGAGGATCTTCGTAATCCTCGCCACCGAAAGGAGTCTTTTCCACCAAGTTGATCAGAGACGGGTTGATGTCAAAATTGTTGGCTTGTATCTGTGGCCGAACAACACTAGAGTTCGGCCTTGTTAACATTGGAGCCAGAATTGACTTCATCAACTCCGCTGCAGGAGGTTGATTGTTGGGACCTCCTCCGGCGTTATTGTGATTCGCCATCTCTTGTATTGGTTGAACAAGTTCACTAATCGGACCTTCCCAAATTATCTGCTTGGCAACCCTTCTTAGCTTCCTCTCAACCCTTGTGATTTCAAGATCAAACACAGGATCTTTAGGATCAAGTCTACCTCGCATAAAACTCAAAGATGGTTAGTGACACCTGCAAAATGTAGATCAAGATAGAAAAAATCCTAAAAATAATATAGTAAAGACTTTTTTATGAGATTTTTCTTACAATCAAGATTTTATAATATTGAATTTTAATGAAATTTATAAGATTTGAAAGAAAAATATGAATTTATAATATTTTAAAAAATTATATGAATTTTAAATAAATATTCAAAATTATAACAAATAAAAAGAATAAAGAAATGTTTGGTTGTGCTAAAACGACAATTGAAGATAGACACAAAATAACCTATTCACCATTTTCGGGTCTTTTTAGAAGGGAAAAGTGTTTGTCATTTTAAATGACATAACGTTGTGTCATTTTAGGAGAGAGATAGACACAAAATAAATTTTTTTATTTAAAATTTAAATTAAAAAAAAACCACCACATTCTCTCTCCCACGATTTCCATTTCTTGTGTCCATCTCTCCTAAAATGACATAACTTATGTCATTCAAAATGACAAACATCAAACCCCTTTTTAGAAATCGAAGATTGTTTGCATCAACATTAAAATAAATTCTTATGAAATTGTTTCAAAAGAAGAAACATGAAAAAATATTCATTTTGATTAGCCAAATTAGCCTTTTCTTTTCTTTTTTTCTATTTTATTTTGGTGAAAACCTTTTTTCAATATAAAATATCATCGAAAAGAAGCTGTTTTGATTTTTGTGTGCCGGGACAAAAGTGTATATCTATTCAAATTTCAAAGAGTGATGATAAGAAACACAAAAATCAAAATGACGTTTTAGACAAAAAAAATTTATGAACCCTAAAATTCAAAATTTGAGAATACAAAATCTCTTTTAATATTCCACAAAAGCATATATGTCATATATGAAAAGAAAGACCTTGACGTGTAGAACAAAAGTACTAAGGTTCCAGTTCAATCAAAAAAATAATTCATCAATTAATGTATAAAGTATCAACTTTTATAAAAAAATCCACAAATTTTTTATTCCAATCAACATTTCATTTGCATGGTTTGAGAAAACGCTAAGGGTGTTTACCTAAAAAAGAAAATGAAAAGACTAGGGTAGATTATGAGGCACTGCAATAGAGAAATCTTAAGAAATCAGCGATTATGATGAGATTGTGATAGAGATATGCTATTTATATTTTTACTCAAAAGTCTTAAAAAGTTATTTACCAAAAAAAAAAAATCTTACAAAATCCACACTAATAGAAAATCCATTAAAATCCAATTTTTTGAATACCACAAGATTATTTTTCTTTTATTTAAAATCACGAAGGAATACCATCGGATTTGGACGTACTATAAAATAATATTTTAAAATCTTAATAGAATATGATGTGACTTTTTTACAATCATTTAAAGGGATAGGATATTGTAACAACCAAATAATGTTACTACCATATCTTAACCGTTGATTTTCGCCAATTAACGGTTATCATTTATTGCGAATTAGTAATTAATTAATGAGTTAGATTTGAAAATTGATAACCGTTGATTGGCGGAAATCAACGGTTAAGATATTGTAGTAACATTGGTAGTAACATTATTTGGTTGTTACAATATCCTATCCCTCATTTAAAATCATAATTGAATACCTTAAATTTTTTTATCCAAAAAAACAGTTGATTAAAATCTCACCGCCAAATACTAGATATAATC
Source organism: Gastrolobium villosum (assembly GCA_032173675.1). Classification (NCBI taxonomy): domain Eukaryota; kingdom Viridiplantae; phylum Streptophyta; class Magnoliopsida; order Fabales; family Fabaceae; genus Gastrolobium; species Gastrolobium villosum. The sequence goes on along the minus strand of JAVKPL010005971.1, from coordinate 20,268 downwards.
TACATAACCTTATGAGAATCTACATATATCTTCAGCAGTGAATCTATATATATCTCCCGCTTAGAGAAAACGCTCCAAAATTTTTTCATAACGGCATTACACGGACACTCCTGAAAGCGAAAAATTTCTAGTGCTCTCACCCTCTCTCCTCGCCCTCTCTCTCCTCTCACTCCTCTCTCCTCACACTCTCTCTATCTCTCTCTTCTCCCCGACCACTATATTAGTGGTGTGCCGGGAGCACATAAAAGCTCCCGAAACCCCCGAAAGATCTTGAGTTACGACAATACAGCCTACAACGTATCCTAGGAGGGAACCCGGTGACCATTTCAATTAAAGAACGATGTAAGTTTTTTTTCTTATTCTTTTTTTTTAAAAAAAATTTCACCATCAAGTAACCGTTTGTTTTTTTGAAAGTGTAACCGTTTCAATTAATGAACGATGTAAATTTTTTTTTCTTTCTTTTTTCTTCTTTAAATTTTCATCATCAAGTGACCGTCTCAATCAACGAACGATGTAAAAAAAAAAATTCATTTCTTTCTTTTTTCTTTTTTAAATTTTCACTATCAAGTGACAGTTTCAATTAATGAACGATTTAATTTTTTTTCTTTTTAAAATTTTAACCATCGAGTAAACGTTTCAATTAACGAACGATGTACTTTTTTTTTCTTTCTTTCTTTCGTTCTTTTTTAAATTTTCACCATCAAGTGACCATTTCAGTTAACGAACGATGTAAGTTTTTTTTTCTTTTTTTTTTTTTTTAAATTTTCATATCAAATGACCGTTTCAATTAATGAACGATGTAAGGTTTTTTTTCCCTTTCTTTTTTTCTTTTTTAAATTTTCACCATCAAGTGACAGTTTCAATTAACGAACGATGTAAGTTTTTTATTCTTTCTTTTTTCTTTTTTAAATTTTAACCATCAAGTGACCGTTTCAATTAACGAACGATGTAAGATTTTTTTTCCTTTCTTTCTTTTTTTTTAAAAATTTTCCCCACCAAGTGACAGTTTCAATTAATGAACGATGTAAGTTTTTTTTCTTTTTTAAATTTTAACCATCAAGTGACCGTGATGCACCCAAGCTGACTTGTTTGGATTGGGCTTATCCATAAGCTGAGTCGCTTGGATTGGACTTATCCATAATTTATTTCTTTATCTAGGGATTATTAATAACTACTAGTTATTTCCTTTTATTATTTTAGATTATGCGTTGATTGTGCGTTATCTCCTTTGGTTGCGCATGATTATAGTTATTTATTTATTTTTGTTAGTTTATTTTTCCTATTTAAGGCTTGGAGAACCCTATTGTTATTCAGTTGTTTTTGGTTAAAGAAAATTAGGAAAAGACAAATAGTGTTTTCTCACAATCCTTGTATTTGTTCTTCTTCTGTTTAGCCAATTGGTTACTACTTCGGCATTAGACTGTTTAAATTAATGAACGATGTAGGTTTTTTTTTTCCTTTCTGTTTTCTTTTTTAAATTTTCACCATCAAGTGACCGTTTCAATTAACGAACGATGCAAGTTTTTTTTTCTTCTTCTTTTTTTCTTTTTTAAATTTTCACCATCAATTGTCTGGTTTTAATTCGTTTCAAGAGACATGATTTTTAACTCATTATGGTATTTGCAGGGGTGCTTTGAAGATGAATATTTCACTACAACAAATAATCTTATTAGTGACAAAATTTTATGAAATTTTGTCACAAATTCTTGCGTTAAATTTCGTCACAAATTCCTGAGTCGCAAATTTATTTGTGACGAAATTTGATTATTTATGTCAAAAATTGTCATCTATGACAAAATTTATGACCAAATTTTTCATCAATAGTAAACTTTTTTCTTGTAGTTTTCCTTTTTCGCAAAGGGTTGATGTAAGAACCCGCACCGCTAATTAAGGTAATTAGTGAATTAATTATGATAATTAGGAAATAATTCCATAATTGACCCTAATAATTATTATGAGGCTTTAATAATTACAATTAGTGGGTAAGAATGCTGAAAGTCGCTTTTCGGAATAAAAGCGCAGATACCGGTTCTGCTACTCGGTATAAATGCGTACCGGAAAAGTATCCCGGAAAATTATAACGAATGCATGATAATTACTAAAATATTATGTAGGACTTGTAAAACAAGTTTCAAGTCAAAATAATGTAATCTGATGCCAGAACTGATACTGGCTATGGAAAAGCGCGTACCGGAAAGGTGCTCCGAAAAATAAAATAAAAATATGACAAATCTTAGAAAAATGCGTAGGTCTAGATTCCAAAGTTTGAGATCAAGATCTTTTACTTTGCTATTAAGGCTAATACTGCGCATGTGTGGCTTGTGCCTATAAATAGACACATTATGGCACTAAACCCTAGGCCATTCACAACTCCTACGTGACTCCATTTCCTGCAAACCCCTCAGCCACCTCTTGCCTCCTTCTCCTCCCTTGTTGTGAGCCAAGGAGCTTCCTTTCTCCTTGGTTTCTTCTCTTTGTGCCTTGTGCTTGTGAGAGCTTGCTTGGTGAAGGAGTGTGAGGTGTTTTCTCCTCTGTTCCAGCCACTGAGAGTGAGTTAGTGAGGTCTGAGTTTGTGGTTTTGGGTGGTGGGAGTCTTGTCCTTGAGTGGTGAAGCCTCAAGAAGCTTTCTTTGTGAAGAAAGGTCCTTACTTGGGTGACATTTTCGTGCACCCTTGAAGTCTGTACATTGGAGCTGACTTGTGAGCTCCAAGAGCACCATTGTCGGCTGCTCAAAGCTTGGGGTAAGTTTCCTACACCTTTGATCTTAAGTTTAATGCTTAAAGGTGGTGTCTTGGCATGTAAAAGGTTAAAATGAAGTAACCAACACCTAAGTGAACTTGTATATGCTTAAAGATGCATGCTTTAACGTGTACATGTGTTAAAAGTTGGATCTTTGGGATGGATATTCACGAAATGCATAAACTGCATTCTGTCGTGAGATATCCGGATATTTGTCGAACAGATTTCCGGATATCAGTATCCGGATATGGTATCCGAATATTGATATCCGGATATGGGATCTGGGTATCCGGATATGGCATATCCGGATATGTCCAGTGTGATATCCGGATATGGCATATCTGGATATGTCCCTTCTGATATCCGGATATCCTGGGTTTGCGCAGACAGTAGCTGTACTGTATGAACAGTAAGCTATTGGATGTGTGTGGACCCAAGTTTAAGGAAGTTGAACTTCTGTAATTAATGAACTAAGTCAGAATCACATGATTAAGGGCTTATGGCTTTGTTGGAAGCCTTAAGACGTAAAACGTAAAGGAAAGGCGTAGTCTTTAAGTTGTATGCTTGTGATGCATGAATATTAATGTACTATTGGTCCATATCAGATTGTGATACTGCTGTTTGTGGACTTGTGAGTGGTTGGACTCTTGGCTTGGATAGCTAGCTTGCAAGGTAAGCTTTCGTGTCCTCGGTTTAGCCATTTTGTGGTTCCACCATGTCCCATGGGGATGTGGTTTATGCATGCTGTGTTACATGCTTTGATGTTTTGGAAATGCTGTTAAGCTATTATATGCAATGTGCTTTTATGATATGCATGTGGTGTCCACCTATACGGTAAGCCTGAGTATGTAGTACATACAAGATGGTGAGGCTGTGGGTGAGGTGCAAGCGGTGTTCCTTGTACTCATGTGGGTTTAGACGTATTCCTGCATTTCTCTGGCCAGTAGATTTGAAAACACACATGGCATGATTAATTGCTGCATCGCATGATTTTGGAACTTATATTGTAAATACTGTTTTTGAACTTATATTACACATGTAAGTGAGCTTGGGGTGGAGACTCCTTGAGGACCCCTTGTCTTACTGAGATTTCTTGTTAGAGATCTCACCCCACGTTTGGGGACGCTTATTTCAGGATCAGGTAATGTTGAGGGCTCAGGTGGCAGGAGGCCAGAGCTGAGTTGATGTGATGATATGCTGACTGCTGTTATGTTTTCCGCTTTGATTATGCTATTTATGTTGAGACTGTTATTGGGCTATGTTGCCTTATTTGGTGAGCATGAGGTTTGTCCATGCCACATGGTTGTGTTAGTGTCTTTTAATTCGTTGTTGTAATTAAAGTATCAGGATTTTGACCCAGGCTGCATGTTGTAGTCCTGTGGTTTTAGATACTCACATTATATTTATGTACGAGGTATTCAGTTAGTTGTCTTGCAATTTACATACAGGCAGTATTTTTATGAAAATGATTAAGTAATCAAGTTGATTAAGTTAATGACGTCATAATTGAATTAAAGAAAAAGTTATTCCGCATTTTTATTAAGCGTGGCTTAATACGATAGTGTGTTAACAATCCGGGTTAACACGGGCTGTTACATTTTATGGTATCAGAGCACTTTCTAGGGAAAAGCCTGTATGTATTGCAATAACTTAGGATGTGTCGTTGCGTGTCTACTTTGTGTTCTCTCTGACTGGTATGTGTCATGATGATGCATATGTGACCACATGGCGTGGGCCTGATCAACTCATTCTTTGTGTAACTTGTGCAGAGTCATGGTGCCACCAAGGAGGAACACGAGTACGAGCGAGGATCAATCGGATCCTGTCCTGGCTGCATGCGGCCCGACTAGCCGACCAGGAAGCCACGAGGATGGCGAACCGAGCGATGCTGGACGCTATTCGAGATGCGAACCGGCAAACCACGGCAGAGGTTATGGAGGAGAACCGGATGGCCAACATGACTATGATGAGGGTCATGTTGGAGGAGTTGAGGGCTGGTCCTGCTGCTGGCCAGTGTCCTCCACCGCCGCCACCGCCGCCATCGCCTCCACCTCCGCCTAGTCAACAGGAGGACACCCAGAGTCAGATGGGTGAGGGCAGTCACTTGACGGGGGCTATGCAGACTATCCCCGTATTTGCTGAGGATCGTGACGAGATCGATCGCCGGCTGAATGCTTTCCGCAAGCATAAGCCACCTACTTTCGACGGATCATATGATCCCATTGCTGCTGCCAGATGGCTACAGGCTCTGGATAAGATTTTCCGGATCATGCAATGCACGGATCCGCAGAAGCTGTTGTTCGCCACTTACATGCTGGAGGGCGAGGCCCATGAGTGGTGGACCAATCTTTCTCATGTCTACGAGATGCAGGGCCATGTGATGACGTGGCCATTCTTCGAGGAGAGCTTTCTGGGTCAGTACTTCCCTTATGACTCACAGGAGAGGAAGCAGGGGGAGTTCGATCGGTTGGTTCAGGGCTCGTTGTCTGTCGACGAGTACCTGGCCAAGTTTAATGAGCTGGTCAAGTTCTCTCATTTCCGCATGGCGAGACCGACTCCTATATTTCTTACGGCAAAGTTCCGGAGGGGACTTAATGAGGATATAGCCGGACATCTTGCTGGTTCTGCTTCGAGAGATTTCGTAGCTTTGGTGCAGCAGTGCCGCGACATTGAGGACTACTGCCGTGCGAGTCAGGCCAAGAAGGCCAAGATTGATGTACCACAGAGTACTGGCGGTTCTGCTACCTGGAAGAACCGAAATTTTGCAAACAAGGGCAAGGGCAAACAGTTGGCGGCTAAGCAAGCGCCAAATCAGTTTAGAAAGACTGCTACTCAGGGGAACACAGCTAGACCTCCTGCCCCCAGATGCTCTGGATGCGGGAAGTCACACTTTGGGCCGTGTTCTACGGGTCAGCTGATATGCTTCCAGTGTGGCAAGGAGGGCCACTATTCCAGAGATTGCCCGATGGCGAGAGTTGCTGCAGTGCAGGCTGTGCCTTTGCAGATGGTTCCTACTGGGACACCAGCCGTGCCACCTACTACAGGGCGAGTATACACACTTGATCGTCAGTAGTCGGACAGAGCTCCGAACCTGGTCAGAGGTACTGTTACCATTGGTGGTTCAGCTATTGATGTGCTGTTTGATTCCGGGGCAGCGCACTCTTTTGTTGCTACCCCTATTGCTGGGGGCTTGAGTTGCCTAGTGATGTGCTTTCTCCACCGATGCGGGTGACCACCGCCACCGGAGAAAAATGTTTGACCTCCACTGTTCATCGCGATGTAGCGTTTCAGTGGGATGGCCGTGATTTCTCGGTAGATCTGATAGGATTGCCGATGGCCAACCTTGAGATTATTCTGGGCATGGATTGGTTGTCCAGAAACTGTGCAATGATTGATTGCTGTGCCAAGAAAGTGGTGATGTCTCCGGGTGGGTCCACAGCCAGTTCCTCACCGTTCATTTCAGTCCTGCAGGCGAGGAGGGCCTTGAGAGCAGGGGCATTTGGCTATGTCATGTTGGGAGGTTTGGTGAGTGGGACACAGGAGGATCTCACTGTCATTCCTGTGGTGAGGGAATTCCTTGAGGTGTTTCCCGAGGAGATTCCTGAGTTTCCACCGCAGAGGGAGATAGTGTTCTCCATAGACTTATTGCCTGGTGTGGGGCCTATCTCATTGGCTCCATACCGGATGTCGCCACCAGATTTGGCGGAGCTGAAGAAGCATATTGAGGAGCTTTCAGCGAAAGATTTTATTCGGCCGAGTGTGTCTCCCTGGGGAGCACCGGTCATTTTTGTGAAAAAGAAAGATGGGACCATGCGGTTGTGCACCGACTACAGACAGTTGAACAAGGTGACAATCAAGAACAAGTATCCTCTTCCACGCATTGACGATTTGCTGGATCAGCTCAGGGGTGCTTGCATGTATTCCAAGATCGATCTCCGGTCCGGTTACCATCAGATACGGGTAAAGCCGGAGGATGTCCCAAAGACAACGTTTCGCTCGAGGTACGGGCACTACGAGTACTTGGTGATCCCGTTTGGACTCACCAATGCACCCGCAGTGTTCATGGACTACATGAACAGGATCTTCCAGCCGTACCTGGATCAGTTTGTGATCGTCTTCATTGACGACATCTTGATTTACTCCAAGACGGAGGAGGAGCATACTGAGCACTTGAAGATTGTGTTGCAAGTGCTGAAAGAGAAAAAGCTATATGCTAAGCCGTCAAAATGCGAGTTTTGGCTCAAGGCGGTGAAATTTCTGGGTCATGTGATTTCTGCTAATGGAGTTGCAGTTGATCCTAACAAGATTGAGGCCGTGATGGACTGTGTAACATCCCGCATAATTAGTAAAATACATAGGTACTATATGCTATATGTACATGTGTAGAATTCGGATGTATGGTTTATGTGTAATGGCTTGTGAATTGTTTGATCTTTATCCTTGGATGAGACTAAGGTAATTAATTAAATTAAGTCATAGGAGGATGAATATGTGGACATGTGAATTTAATCTTATGAGTAATGTGAGTGTGTGTTAGAAGGCATTAGTGTTTGGATGTGGGCTTGTGTGTGTGTGGACTTGTTACTTTTGGACTTGTGTGAATGGATCCTTTTGTGTGTATGGCCAATGGCCCAAGGATGGCTTATGGATCCATCAAGTTCAGCCCATGGTTAGACCCACACCTAATTCCCTAAGCCTTGCCCAACAAGGATGTCTTGTGTACCAAGAAACCTTCACATGGCAACCCTTCTACCACTCAATTTTGCGCACAAGTAAGGGTGATTTAGGACCTTGAAATCTGCCATTTTGCCTTGTTAAACCGCCACCTCACCTTGATTATGCATAACTTGATTTAAACCTCATTGCTTGGAGGACACATGGACCTTTGAGCATGATTTTAGGCTGCATATTTCCCCATTTAGGCGCACATGGGAGGGACCTTGGTGCAGATTTTTCTTATGACACAAACTGCCTAACTTGTTGACTTGGATAACCACTTACACTCTCCATCATGAGACTGCATTGTGCAGATTTTTGGCAAGCTTTTGCAGCCCATCATGAGTCAAACCTCCTCCTCCTTCCACATGCATCATAAGTAAGATTTTAGGACTGCATTTTCATCATTTTTGCGCAGAGGACAGCTCCAAAAATCTGAATCCTTGGCTGCCACAAAGCTCTATTGCTTGTTGACTTAGTGAACCTTTTGCATGTGCACATGATGCACCTCTTCCACCCCACTCCATGCGCATAACTTGGTCAATTGTGCAGTAAATTTCTCTGACTTTGGACAGCTCCAAATCTGATCATATCACTCCTCTCTCCTTGCATGTAAATAGAGTAAATTAGAAGCAAACCCTTGCTTGATTCAGCCCTTGTATGCAGCCCCATCCCCTCAAGCAATCAGAATTTTCATGATGGTTAATCATAGCAACTTTCCCTCACCTCCTCCTTAAATATGCGCACACTTGAGCCCCCTCACCATGCACATATGCAGCCAAGTTTCTCCCTCACTCCCTCACTCCCATAACCGAACCTACAAGCCTCCTTGGAGCTAGAAGACTTTGCTAAAGACAACTCACCTTCCCTCACTGTCCAGCCTTGTCCTCAAGCTGTCCAAGTGGTTCCTCCTCATCCTTGTTGCGCATAGATCACCATAGGAAGTGAGGACTTGTTGTGAAGTAGAACTAGAAGGGTGTGGTGAAGGGTGTGCTACAAGAGGTAGGCCTTGAACTTAGAACTCTTTCTTTGTGTAGCCATGCATGTATGCTTGAAGGTCTCCTTGTATATGTGTTGCTTTGGATCCTTGGTTGAGCATGATAAAAGTATAAGTATGGAGTCATTTCATGATGAATTGTATGCATAAAAATCTTATGGTTATGTTTAAGCTTATGCCACTATGGGGATGCCACTGTTTTAAAGAAGAAATGTGCCACTGTTTCGGTTTGATGTGCCACAGTTTTGAAGATGTAATGCCACTGTTTCGGTCCCTCAAAATCACCATAATGTGCCACTGTTTTAGTCATCATATGCCACTGTTTTTATGCATAATATGCCACTGTTTTAAGTCATCATATGCCACTGTTTTATGCATAATGTGCCACTGTTTTAGTCATCATATGCCACTGTTTATATGCATAAATGCCACTGTTTTTTTTATGCATCAAATGCCACTGTTTTAGTCATCATATGCCACTGTTTTTATGCATAAAAATGCCACTGTTTTAGTCCTTCTATGCCACTGTTTGTATGCATAAAATGTCACTGTTTTAATCCATGATATGCCACTGTTTCAATGTCCAAAAACCAAGATTTATGCCACTGTTTTGGAAGTTCAAGTGCCACTGTTTCTGTTTTAAAAACGCCACTGTTTCTGTTTTAAAAATGCCACTGTTTCTGTTTAAAACGTCACTGTTTTGCTGCTGTATGCTCACTATTTTACTGCTGTAAATGCTCACTGTTTTGCTGCTGTAAATGCTCACTGTTTTGCTGCTGTATGCTCACTGTTTTACTGCTGTAAATGCTCACTGTTTTGCTGCTGTAAATGCTCACTGTTTTGCTGCTGTATGCTCACTGTTTTGCTGCTGTAAATGCTCACTGTTTGCTGCTGTATGCTCACTGTTTTACTGCTGTAAATGCTCACTGTTTTGCTGCTGTAAATGCTCACTGTTTTGCTGCTGTATGCTCACTGTTTTGCTGCTGTAAATGCTCACTGTTTGCTGCTGTATGCTCACTGTTTTGCTGCTGTATGCTCACTGTTTCGCTGCTGTAAATGCTCACTGTTTTGCTGCTGTATGCTCACTGTTTTGCTGCTGTAAATAGCCACTGTAAATGATTAGTTGTAAATGATTTAGGTGCGCTTAAGAAGTGAGATACTTCGCTGCTGTTTGGTAATACTTAAGGCACGCAAAGGTAAGTGTCAGGCGATATTGCCTAATGTGACTATTAACTACTGGTATAAAATTGTGACATGATGCTCCATATGCCGTAAAAATATGATGTTCCATTATGATGAAAGGAAACTGCCAAAAATGTGCCGTGATGGCTATATGATTATGAGGTAAAGACGTTATGAGGCAGCATAACGCATATGAAAAGTATATGTGCCGTGATGGCTATATGAAAGGTATATAAGCATGCACCTTACATTCATACCGCATTTTACGCTTTGTGTGTGAAAGCATAGCATGACATGCATATATCATGATCATATAGGCCTTGTTTTAGAATAGTTATGTACAGGACCATGTGTTTGAGCAAGCATCATATAGGCATCCCCAAGGTACCGGGGTATGGGACACTTGGCATCAGTCCGCATAGGCCCACAGATGGAATCCACATGGAGCTCAGGTGCCAAGGGATAATTGATTCCACTGTGAAGTGCGCGCACGACGGTGCTAAAAGCGCAAAGGAAAGGGCGTTATATACGCAATATATGAATATGATGAAAAGGAAAGGCGTTATATGCGCTATATATATATAAATATGATGAAAAAGAAAAAGGAAAAGGAACAAGGATATGTTGAAGTGACTGTTTATGATTTTGTGCCTAGTTAATACTGTTATATTACTGGTTTTGTTGCCACACTATTGGGATTTTTCTCACCCCTTCGGGGCTGCTATTTTTCCAAAATGGCAGGAGGACGCAAGAGCATTTGAAGGAGTAATATTTTGCTGTTGATTGCTGATGCGTGGATTATCAGTGTTGCTGTTTGTTTAAATGGATAACTGTAATGATTAATGTTTTGGTACTTTTGGATGACTGTAGTCTTTATCATATTTATGTTAGCTTGAACTCTTATGAACAATGGCTATTTTGGAAAACCTTTGTGAAAAGAATTTAAGTGCTGAAAAATTTTATACGAATTTGTATACTGCTTTGTTAACTCATGTGACGTTAACGACTCTAATTCCGCTTAGCAAACGACTCTCTTGGTTGCAAACAAGGGAGGGCGTTACAGACTGGGAGAGGCCCAAGACGGTTACAGAAGTGAGAAGCTTCTTGGGTTTGGCAGGCTACTATAGGAGGTTCGTAGAAGGATTCTCCAAGATGGTGCTACCAATGACCCGCCTTACCCGAAAGGAGACTCCATTCGTGTGGACACATGAGTGTGAGGAGTGTTTTTAGGAGTTGAAGGAGAGACTGACTACTGCTCCTGTGTTAGTCCTTCCTGATCCTGCGGAACAGTTTGAGTTATACTGCGATGCTTCCGGAAAGGGGCTAGGCTGTGTGCTGATGCAGAAAGGGAAAGCGGTTGCTTACGCTTCAAGACAGTTGAAACCTCATGAGGAGAACTATCCAACTCACGACTTGGAGTTGGCAGCCATTGTTTTTGCTTTCAAGATTTGGAGGCATTACCTGTTTGGCATGAAGTTTGCTGTATTCAGTGATCACAAGAGCCTGAAGTATCTGTTTGACCAGAAGGAGTTGAACATGAGACAGCGTAGATGGATGGAGTTCTTGAAGGATTACAACTTTGAGTTGAGGTACCATCCTGGCAAGGCCAATGTGGTAGCTGATGCTTTGAGTCGGAAATCCGTGAGCTTATCCAGCTTAATGATGAACGACTACGAGGTGATCGAGAAGTTCAGAGACTTGAGAGTGAACTCCTTGTTTGGGGGCGCACTGCTCGAAATGGAAACAGCAGAAGTGATTAATGAGCTGATGGAAAAGATTAAAGAGGCGCAAGTGCAAAGAGAGTGCCTTGATTATGTGAAGAACCAGGACGGTGTGTCTTGGAACGAGGATGGATTGCTGCTGTTCCAGAAGAAGATTGTTATTCCTCGAGGGTCGTTGACCGAGGAGGTTATGACAGCGGCTCATAAGGGCCCGTTCACTATCCACCCTGGTGCTACAAAAATGTACCAGGACTTAAAAAGGAATTTTTGGTGGCCGGGCATGAAGAAGGACATAGCGGTATACGTGTCCAAGTGTTTGATATGTCAGAAAGTGAAGATCGAGCACCAGAAACCGTCTGGTAAACTTCAACCTCTTGAGATTCCATAGTGGAAGTGGGAAAGTATTTCCATGGACTTCGTGGTGGGATTGCCTAAGACTCAGGCTGGTTGTGACTCTATCAGGGTCATTGTGGACAGATTGACTAAGTCTGCCCATTTTCTTCCAGTGAAGGTGAGCTTCACTACAGAGCAGTTGGCCAAGCTATACGTCCGCGAGATTGTGAGGCTTCACGGGGTGCCCGAAAGTATCATCAGTGATAGGGACCCGAAGTTCACATCTCGGTTCTGGGAGGCACTGCAGGAGGCTTTTGGTACACAGCTGAGATTGAGTACCGCCTATCACCCTCAGACTGACGGTCAGACTGAGCGGACCATCCAGACATTGGAGGACATGTTGAGAGCTTGCACGTTGGAGCAGGGTTCTGCATGGGATAGGTACCTTCCGTTGGTTGAATTCTCGTACAACAACAGTTTTCATGCTAGTCTGGGCATGGCACCCTATGAGGCGCTGTACGGTAGGAGGTGTCGGACTCCTACCTGCTGGTCTGAGGTTGGAGATAAAGAGTTATTTGGCTTGGACTTTGTCCAAGATACTACCCTACAGATCTAGATGATCAGGGAAAAGTTGAAGCAGGCGCAGAATCGCCAGAAAAGCTACTACGATGTCAAGCATCGACCACTGGAGTTCAGTGAGGGTGAGCACGTGTTTGTGAAACTTTCACCTGTCACCGGTGTTGGACGGGCACTCGGCGTGAGGAAGTTGAGCCCGCGATTCATTGGGCCCTATCAGATCCTTGGTAGAGTATGACCAGTTGCCTATCGACTCGCCTTACCTCCGAACCTAGCTAACATCCACGACGTGTTTCACGTGTCTCAGCTTCGGAAGTACATAGCAGATCCTTCACACGTGGTGCAGCCGGATGATGTGGAGGTTCGGGAGAACCTAAAGACTCCCGTCGAACCACTCAAGATTCTCGATCGAGGCGAGAAACAGCTTAGAAGCAAGATCATTCTGATGGTCAAGGTGCAGTGGACTGGGTGTAGTCCCGAGGAGTGCACGTGGGAGCGAGAGGATGAGCTTCTCCGACAGTATCCCGACTTTCGAGACAGATATGTTTCTGATTTTGAGGACAAAATCCTTAAAAAGGTGGGGTGAATGTAAGAACCCGCACCGCTAATTAAGGTAATTAGTGAATTAATTATGATAATTAGGAAATAATTCCATAATTGACCCTAATAATTATTATGAGGCTTTAATAATTACAATTAGTGGGTAAGAATGCTGAAAGTCGCTTTTCGGAAGAAAAGCGCAGATACCGGTTCTACTACTCGGTATAAATGCGTACCGGAAAAGTATCCCGGAAAATTATAACGAATGCATGATAATTACTAAAATATTATGTAGGACTTGTGAAACAAGTTTCAAGTCAAAATAATGTAATCTGATGCCAGAACTGATACTGGCTATGGAAAAGCGCGTACCGGAAAGGTGCTCCGAAAAATAAAATAAAAATATGACAAATCTTAGAAAAATGCGTAGGTCTAGATTCCAAAGTTTGAGATCAAGATCTTTTACTTTGCTATTAAGGCTAATACTGCGCGTGTGTGGCTTGTGCCTATAAATAGACACATTATGGCACTAAACCCTAGGCCATACACAACTCCTACGTGCCTCCATTTCCTGCAAACCCCTCAGCCACCTCTTGCCACCTTCTCCTCCCTTGTTGTGAGCCAAGGAGCTTCCTTTATCCTTGGTTTCTTCTCTTTGTGCCTTGTGCTTGTGAGAGCTTGCTTGGTGAAGGAGTGTGAGGTGTTTTCTCCTCTGTTCCAGCCACTGAGTATAACACCTCATATATTTAAATGTGAATTTTTATATTATAATGTGAAATGAAAGTTGGTGGATTAGTGAAAATCCAAGGATTATGGCCAAAATGGGCAAAAAGGGCAAAATGGTAATTGACCAGCCGTGTATTCTGAGGCTTAAATACTGAGTTAGAGATTTCATATTACAAAAATAATACTGGAAATGGAATCAGGGCGGAAAATTGAGTGAATAGGCAAATTTGGGAAAAATTGATGAATAGTGATTTTTAAGTGTTAAATACTGTGGTGTGAGTGTACCGATAGGTGTGAAATTTTTATCAATATTTTGGAGAAATAAAAATATGTTATGAACTGGAAAAATATGTAGGCTAAGAATTTGTGATCAGAAATTTTATCGGAATTAAAGTTAGATCGCGTGTGGGACCCGTGTGACCGAAGTCACTTAGCCCCACCTCTTTTTCTTCTTTCTTTCCTTCTCTTTTTCCCTCCTCCTGCGCGCACCCCCCTGTTTGTGAAGAACCAAAGAGCCATTTCTCCTCATCTTGCCATTTCTTCACCGAATCGCTTGATTTTGGTGTTGAAATCTATTGTAAACAACCTTCCAAAGCCATTGGTAACACTTAGAAACCTTGAATCCATCTCTTGGCTGCATTTTTTGGCAAAAATCAGATCCGACCCATAGTGTTCTTGGAGCTTTTGGTCTTCCCTTGGCTTAGTGGAACCTTGGTGGTGAGCATACACTTGATTGTGAGTATATTTGTGGTATTTTTATGGTTGAATTCATAGATCTAGGAATTTATGCTCTAAACCTTTAATTTTAGATGTGTGATGATAGAGAGCCCAAATGGAAAAATGCTATTGATGAAAAGGCCTTAGAATCATGCTTGTAAGCTAGAAATGCTATGATAATTTTTGGTGAAAAAGATAGGTTTTTAACTTAAGAAAAATTGAGGAATTTTCATGGAAAATGAGTTTTGGTGTAATTTGGATTTGATGATTGTTGTAGGGTGCCTCACACGGACGTGATTGTGAAAGGTTGATTCGGAGCATACGTTTGGAACGGATTGCTCGTATTGAGGTAAACCCTTGGAACTTGGGTTTAATCCCTAGTGTGCTCCACCACACCTAGATGAAGGTAGTGGTTGGATTTTGTGGTTATGACATGGTGTGATTGTGTGCTTGTATGCATATTGCTTGGATTTTTGTGAAAATTGTTTGGTCACTGGCCAGTTGACGTGTGTTGGGTTTGGACATCCGCTGGATCATTTCGATGGCGAAATACCAGTTGGAATGCCATGGGGTCGACTCATGGGAGCGACACCAGGATGAGCCAAACGTGGGACATCCGCCGGATAGGTCTCTTGAGGAGTTCCGGTTGGGTTGGCCATGGAGTTTTCTCAACCATGGGAGAAGCTCTAGGATTGTCTCGGGAGTTATATGATGGAGTCCTTGAACATGAATCCATGCGTGGATGTTCTCGGGTTGTCTCTAGTTGGATGGTGATATTGTATTGCTTGCATATTACATGATGTCATATTTGTACATTTTAGTGAGCCATGGAGTGGAGAGAGCCTCTAGCTCCATTGGTTTACTGAGATATATCCGTATATCTCACCCTGTGTTTGGGGGACCACATTTCAGGTCACTATGAGCCGGGAGGAGCTTCGGGCAAGAAGCCCGTATAGTGGACATTGGATTGGCATGCGGTGCATTGGGATTGCATGACATTTTGGAGGAGGACTTTTGGATTGCACATGGCATGACATTAGCATTTTGAGACTTAGGCCATGAACATATTGCATGAAGTTATTGCCATGCTTTTGTAGTGTTCATGATGGTATACTAAGTCTTGTTTATAGCTTATTATTCATGACATGGATAACTGTATATTTTGAGTGAGCATGGGACTTGTCCATTGCCACATTCATTGCCTTGGAAGTCTTGATGGTTAGGTTGTAAAAATGGTCCATATTTGTATGTAAATGGCCATTACTTTGAGGACTTTGTAAATGATGTTTAATCTAAGGAAAATGCATGATGGAAGGGCCTAGAGCCTACATTAGGACATAATTATGTGTTGTGTGGAGTATCAAGGGGTTAGGGATGGATTACACAACCCTTTTGGGGCTTAAAACTGCTGTAATCTGTCATTTTGCTGCATAGTAATCGATTACCCAAGCAGGGTAATCGATTACCATGCAACAGGGGACGAAAATTGGCTACTGTCTTCACTGGTAATCGATTACTGAGCTTTGGTAATCGATTACCATGTGAGGTAATCGATTACCCAAAGTTGGTAATCGATTACCAGAACAAAGGAGGTCAAAATTTGGCTACTGCCTCATTTTTGACAGGTGGTAATCGATTACCACCCACTGGTAATCGATTACCACAGTGTAAATTTCGAAAATTCAGGTTTTTCTAGACTAAAAGAAAGGGGCTTAACTTGATGGGTAGAACTCCAAATGATACCTGGTTTGAAACCACGCGTAAATAACGTAAGATGGTGAGTTTAAATGAATTGAATAAAAAGAAGGATGAATGATGTTAGCAAAATATATGCTTCCGCGTATTGCATTTACAATTATAGTGTTGTTTTAATTAATTACGGAAAAAGTGTTGATGTAAGGAAAGGAATGTGTTAAAAGAAAAATTTGCCCGTAATTTAATTAACCCAATCACTGTGATTGTAACTGCGCTTAATATCATAATCAATGTTAACAATACCGGTGTACAACGGGCTGTTACACTGAGAGTGAGTTAGTGAGGTCTGAGTTTGTGGTTTTGGCTGGTGGGAGTCTTGTCCTTGAGTGGTGAAGCCTCAAGAAGCTTTCTTTGTGAAGAAAGGTCCTTACTTGGGTGACATTTTCGTGCACCCTTGAAGTCTGTACATTGGAGCTGACTTGTGAGCTCCAAGAGCACCATTGTTGGCTGCTCAAAGCTTGGGGTAAGTTTCCTACACCTTTGATCTTAAGTTTAATGCTTAAAGGTGGTGTCTTGGCATGTAAAAGGTTAAAATGAAGTAACCAACACCTAAGTGAACTTGTATATGCTTAAATATGCATGCTTTAACGTGTACATGTGTTAAAAGTTGGATCTTTGGGATGGATATTCACGAAATGCAGAAACTGCATTCTGTCGTGAGATATCCGGATATTTGTCGAACAGATATCCGGATATCAGTATCCGGATATTGATATCCGGATATGGGATCTGGGTATCCGGATATGGCATATCCGGATATGCCCCTTCTGATATCCGGATATCCTGGGTTTGCGCAGACAGTAGCTGTACTGTATGAACAGTAAGCTATTGGATGTGTGTGGACCCAAGTTTAAGGAAGTTGAACTTCTGTAATTAATGAACTAAGTCAGAATCACATGATTAAAGGCTTATGGCTTTGTTGGAAGCCTTAAGACGTAAAACGTAAAGGAAAGGCGTAGTCTTTAAGTTGTATGCTTGTGATGCATAAATATTGATGTACTATTGGTCCATATCAGATTGTGATACTGCTTTTTGTGGACTTGTGAGTGGTTGGACTCTTGGCTTGGATAGCTAGCTTGCAAGGTAAGCTTTCGTGTCCTCGGTTTAGCCATTTTGTGGTTCCACCATGTCCCATGGGGATGTGGTTTATGCATGCTGTGTTACATGCTTTGATGTTTTGGAAATGCTGTTAAGCTATTATATGCAATGTGCTTTTATGATATGCATGTGGTGTCCACCTATACGGTAAGCCTGAGTATGTAGTACATACAAGATGGTGAGGCTGTGGGTGACGTGCAAGCGGTGTTCCTTGTACTCATGTGGGTTTAGACGTATTCCTGCATTTCTCTGGCCAGTAGATTTGAAAACACACTTGGCATGATTAATTGCTGCATCGCATGATTTTGGAACTTATATTGTAAATACTGTTTTTGAACTTATATTACACATGTAAGTGAGCTTGCGGTGGAGACTCCTTGAGGACCCCTTGTCTTACTGAGATTTCTTGTTAGAGATCACACCCCACGTTTGGGGACGTTTATTTCAGGATCAGGTAATGTTGAGGGCTCAGGTGGCAGGAGGCCAGAGCTGAGTTGATGTGATGATATGCTGACTGCTGTTATGTTTTCCGCTTTGATTATGCTATTTATGTTGAGACTGTTATTGGGCTATGTTGCCTTATTTGGTGAGCATGAGGTTTGTCCATGCCACATGGTTGTGTTAGTGTCTTTTAATTCGTTGTTGTAATTAAAGTATCAGGATTTTGACCCAGGCTGCATGTTGTAGTCCTGTGGTTTTAGATACTCACATTATATTTATGTACGAGGTATTCAGTTAGTTGTCTTGCAATTTACATACAGGCAGTATTTTTATGAAAATGATTAAGTAATCAAGTTGGTTAAGTTAATGACGTCATAATTGAATTAAAGAAAAAGTTATTCCGCATTTTTATTAAGCGTGGCTTAATACGATAGTGTGTTAACAATCCGGGTTAACACGGGCTGTTACAGTTGATGGCATTGCTGTTGACCCTGAACTTGATAGGAGCTTTGATGCTCTTGTTTCGGAGCTTGATGCTTTGGAGATCAAACTCGCTACTATCAGACCCTGTCATTTCGATAAAAAAAAATCCAATTATGAAGTTGTGAAAGCTGGACCCTTCATACTACATGCCTATGTGTATGAGATGGAGGACACAAATAATGAGGAGGAGGATGATAACAACAACGATGACAGAACTTTAGTTGTAGCTGGCAAACGTTTCACTTGTGATGAACTTTATCTGAGGTGTCTATTTCTTAAATCCTAGCTTTATTCACATATTTTATGAATAATAAAAATGTCAATTTTGAACCCTAACTTCATATTGTTTGTTGATTAACTTGAATTTTTCTCCATTGGGTGTTTTGAGAATAATATTTGCACTTCCTTGGGTGTTTCAGTGACAGCGATGATTCTGAGGTTGACTCTGGTTTTGAAATGCAACCCTACTTGATGGATGAAGTGGGAGAGGTAGAAGCTGCCTTGTTTGAGTTGACCTATAAAGATCAGGTCAGGGTTAAGGTGAGTGATCATGTTGATATCAATGCACTATTACCTATTATACTTGTTAGTTACTATTTGAGTAACTTGTCATTCTTGATCACCATGTAATGAATATCAAATTGCAAAACATAATCATGTTTTGTTTTCGACTGTATAGTAGACTTGTTTCTGATCTTATGGATTTACAGGATGAAATTAGGAATAAGATCTCAGCATTGGAGACATCTCTTGTGATTGAAAGTCATAATTATAATTTTGCCATACTTCAAGTTGAGAAATATAAAGAAACAAGGCAGGAATTGGATAACAAGTTTGACACTGAATATCGGCTCCGGATGTAAGATGCCACATTCCCCCCTCACCTTTTTTTTTTTACTTTTCAAGGCAATATGATTCTTTCCTTCTCCTACATATCTGTCTTGTCTGACTTTAATATAAGCAATGACTAATGAATTGTTATGGACAACGCAGGCTGCTCTAGTATTATATTCATGTTGTCAATGTGTTTTATGAGAGCTTTAAACTATGGATTATTTGCATGAAATGATTTTGTTAATGTGTCATGCCATTTGTGTATATCCATTAAGTATTAATATTATTATTTTTTCCCATTTGTTTGGGTTGGGGTATGATATTTTTTACAAAAATACCGTTCAAAGGATACATGTTAAAAAAATTTAAAGGAGGAAGACAAACCGTCAGGATGCACACTAATTTAAAGCTGGGGAATTTGATTTTATTTGAAGAAATACATTTTTATGAATATTAAACTTGATTGTGCTTTTATATTGATGCTATTTCTCATTTTCATAACTAAATTTGACACGCATAGTATGTTTTCTACTTGTCCCCCACCCCTAAAATATTTTTCTTTTTTTCTTTTATTCTCTAGTTAGATAGTTGCTATGTTTGAACTAGTTGAAAATGAAGAAATTGATGTTTATCTCCCATTTTTGTAGTACGGAAGCACTTAATAATCACTTGACAGCTGTTCGACGTGAACGTGAACTCAAATCACAAATAGAAGAAAGGAAAATAAGAAGTGATGCAGCTTCTGAAGAGGCCAAGAGAATAGCTGCTTTGCAAGAGGAAAATCAGCAGCAAGAAAAGGCTAAAGCTGAAGCAGAGGTACCATAACTTTATTGCAAATGCACCTTTTTTATATGAAGTCTATTGGTTTACCATTTCTTTCTTTTTATTTAATTATTTTTTGTTACAAAGATGTTTTGAGAGTCCTAAAATGCCACAAATAAATTTATTGTTGCATTGGTTTGGATTGTACCTTGCTTGACCTGCTACTAGCCTATAACTTGTTGGTAATATTTTCGCAGATATTCATGTGTCCTAATTTTGTTTTAGTACATAATTTCCTTTATAGAAGCTTTAGCGCAAATACTATTTTATTCATTATTTTTCAATTTTGTGGGTGCAGGCCAAACTTAGAGCAGATGAAGCAAAACAAGCTGCATTGGAAGCCAATAGAAGGGCAGCAGTGCAAGCTGAAAAAAGAGCGGCAACAGAAGATGTAGTTTATGTGGAATCTAAGTCGGATGGGAAGCCTATCTCAAAGAAAAGAAAAACATCAAAGAAGCAGTTTATGAATGGAGGATATGAAACCATGTCCCAATAGGAAGGTGGAACTAAAAAGGTAATGTTTAGGGCCTCACTGTTTTGAGTACAAATATAGTTCTTGTTTGGACTTTCCATATTGTCATGATAACC
>JAVKPL010005970.1:0-25671 GCA_032173675.1 Gastrolobium villosum | reverse complement strand
CCTGGGAAAGGTTCAAGACACTATTGAGGAAATGTCCTCAACATGGAATAGAAGTGTGGAATCAAGCAGCAATCTTTCTAAAGGGAATGACTACAAACACTAGGACATTGGTGAATGCCACTGCTGGTGGGTCATTGACAACCAAAACTCCCGAGGAGGCACTTGATATTTTTGAATCTTTGGCATCTCAAGAATTTGACAATGCTCCAGTGGCTCAGAGGAGAACAGGAATCATTAAGTTGGATGAGTATGATGCCTTGTTAGCCAAGAATGATCAACTGATGCAGACTCAGAAAGAGCAACAGCAGCAATTGGATGCTCTCACTAAGCAATTATCCAATCAAAAGGTTGCTTCAGTGGACACCAATTTTTTGTGTGTGATCTGTGGAAAAAGTCATGTAACAGATGATTGTGATTATGGGGGATCTACAGAACAAGCTGAGGTCAATGGAGTGTGGTATGATCAGAGGAACCCTAACACTCAGGGGAGAAATTTATATGTGCCACCATGGAAGAACAGAAATCAACACCCTGGGTTCAGTTACAGTTCCAACCATCAGTTAAATCCTCCTCCTCCACCACATACACAACAACTAGGAGATTCTTCAGCATGGGAGAAAGCCTTTGCCCAATTGTCCAAGACTACTCAAGATTTTATTCAAGGATCCAATTATTTCAGGGAAGAAACATCTGCATTCGTGCAAGAGACTAAAACTTCATTCAGGAATCAAGAAGCATCCATTAGGAATTTGGAGACACAGATTGGTCAGATTTCAAAATAGATATCTGAAAGATCACAGGGCAAGTTTCCTGGTGATACCATGGTGAATCCAAAGGAGCATTGCAAAGCTATTACCACAAGAAGTGGGCTTGTGCTTCAACCTGTTCAAAAGAAGGTGGAGGACAAGAAGGATGAAGAGGATGAACAAGAAACAGTGAAGGAAGATAAGGAGAAAAATAAGGCAGCAGTAGTTGAAAATAATTCTTCACCCAAAAAGATGATGAAGTGGGAGAATAAGAAAATTGTTGATAAACAAGATCAGCCCATTAACTTGTCTCCCTATGCCAAGATTCCTTATCCCCAAAGGTTGAAGCAAGAAATCCAGAAACAACATTATGCAAGATTTCTGGATATTTTCAAGAAGTTACAGATTAACATTCCATTTGCTGAGGCCTTGGAGAATATGCCTCACTATGCAAAGTTCATGAAAGATATTTTGTCAAAGAAGAGGAAATTGAAGGATGGTGAGACAGTAGCTTTAACAGAAGAATGTAGTGCCCTTATCCAGAAGAAACTTCCACCAAAAATGAAAGATCCAAGAAGTTTCAGCATCCCTATTGCTATTGGAGATGTGGAAGTAGGGAAGGCACTTTTTGATTTGGGGGATAGCATAAATTTGATGCCATTGACTGTATGTAGAGCTTGGGAATCAATACACTGAAGGAGACCAACCTTATTCTACACCTTGCAGATAGGTCTATCAAGAGACTAGAAGGTGTGGTTGAAGATGTGTTGGTTAAGGTTGATAAGTTCATATTTCCAGTGGACTTTGTGATTTTAGATATGGAAGCAGAAGATACAGAAAGCCCTCTACTTCTAGGGAGGCCATTCTTAGCAACTGCTAGATCCTTGATTGATGTTGAACAAGGAAAGCTTATGCTAAGGGTGAATGAAGAGACAGTAACCATTGATGTGTTTGAAGCAATTAAACATCCTATAGATGTTGAGGATTGTTTCAGGATTGATATCATCCAGGAGGTTGTAGATGAAGTAACAGGGGAAGAGAATCTGTTACTGGAGGAGGACCAATGTAAAGAAGAGAACAATGGGGAAAATTTTCAGGAGGAACCAGTAGTTGAAGAGCTTGAACAGAAGGTAGATGATATTCCTAAGGGGGCACCTAAGGTAGAGTTAAAAGAACTACCTTCAAATCTGAAATATGTGTTCCTAGGGGATGATCAAACCTATCCAGCCATCATTAATGCATCCTTATCTGAGAGGGAGGAAATGAAGTTGGTAGAGGTTCTTAAGAAGAACAAGACAGCCATGGGCTGGTCATTCTCTGATCTTAAGGGCATCAACCCTTCATTCTGCACTCACAAGATATTGATGGAGGAAGAAGTCAAACCAGTAAGGGAACCACAGAGGAGACTTAATCCCACTTTGAAAGAGGTGGTGAGGAAGGAAGTGGTGAAGCTACTTGATGCTAGGATGATTTACACTATTTCAGACAGTGCTTGGGTGAGTCCAGTTCAAACAGTACCAAGAAAGGAGGGATGACTGTGGTGAGAAATGAGAATAATGAACTGATTCCCACAAGGACAGTGATTGGCTGGAGGATGTGTCTTGACTACCGGAGACTCAACAAAGCAACAAGGAAGGATCATTTCCCTATTCCATTCTTGGACCAGATGTTGGAGAGATTAGCAGGACATGCTTTCTACTGTTTTCTGGACGGATACTCAGGGTATAATCAGATAGCTGTGGCTCCAGAAGATCAGGAGAAGACTGCATTTACTTGCCCCTATGGAATCTTTGCATACCGGAGAATGCCTTTTGGTCTATGCAATGCACCGGCAACATTTCAAAGGTGCATGCTTTCCATATTCTCTGACATGGTAGAAAGATGTATTGAGATTTTCATGGATGATTTCTCTGTTTTTGGTCCTACTTTTGATGCATGCTTAGAAAACTTAGACAGTGTTTTGAAAAGATGCCAAGATTGTAATCTTGTGCTGAATTGGGAGAAATGTCAGTTCATGGTGACAGAGGGTATTTTTTGGGACACAAAGTGTCCAACAGAGGCATTGAAGTAGACAAAGCCAAAATTTCTATCATTGAAAAACTACCCCTTCCCATAAATGTGAAAGGTGTGAGAAGTTTTCTAGGACATGCAGGTTTTTACCGCCGTTTCATAAAAGATTTTTCCAAGATAGCAAAACCATTGTGCAAGCTTTTAGCAAAAGATCAAGAATTTCTGTTTACTGATGATTGCTTGCATGCATTTAATGTGTTGAAGGACAAGCTAATTACTGCACCCATAATCATGGCACCTGATTTTTCATTACCTTTTGAACTTATGTGTGATGCCAGTGATTTTGCTGTGGGAGTAGTACTAGGTCAAAGGAAGGATAAATTATTGCATGTTATATATTATGCCAGTAAAATTCTGAATGAAGCACAAAAGAATTATGCAACAACAGAAAAAGAATTATTGGCTATAGTATATGCATTTGATAAATTCCGGTCATATCTGCTAGGGTCCAAAGTTATTGTTTATACTGACCATGCAGCATTGAAGTACTTGTTAGCCAAACAGGATGCCAAACCAAGGCTGCTCCGGTGGATGTTACTTCTGCAGGAATTTGAAGTAGAGATAAAGGACAAGAAAGGAGTGGAGAACGTGGTAGCTCATCATTTATCAAGGATCACAGTGACAGATTTACAGGAAGGTCCAGAGGTAGTGATCAGAGAGGAGTTTCCAGATGAACAAGTGCTGACCATTAGTACTGTTGCACAGTTGGTGCATGATAAAGTTTTGTCTGTTGACACTCCACCATGGTTTGCTGATTTTGCCAACTATAGAGCTGTTGGAGCCATGCCAAAAGATTTCACATAGGGTCTGTGACCCTAACTAGTGTTTTTGAACATTTTTTTTTTTGAGAAAAATCAACCCTTGAATCATGAGAAGCCATTACCACTTTGGATTATGCAGAAAAATTCTGCAGATTGTTGTTATGTCCGCGTGGTAATCAATTTAACTTTCCCTTGGTAATCGATTACCATGTGCAATAATCGATTACTCTGTTTTGGCTAATCGATTACCAAGTGTCTGGTAATCGATTACCACCTGTCAGAATGACCAGAAACCAGTTTTAATGCGTGGGAAAGTCCCCATTTAGGCATGACACCCTAGGAAGTTTGTGTTAGTGTTGGGAAACAATAATACCTTTAATTGTGGGGGCTTAAAGCTTGATAATTATGAACTAGAAAAGATGTAAATGAAAAAGGAGACGTTGTCGTAATGTAATTAACGTCTAGAGTTGGAATGTTGATAATGTTCTATTATTAAACAGACCGTGAGTAGGCTGTTTGGTGACTATGGGCTGTAGTGGACTCTTGACTTAGGATTAATTGCTTAAGAGGTAAGCTTTCGTGTCCTCGGTTTTGCCCATTGTTGGTTCCACCATACCTCATGGAGGGGTGGTTATATGCATGATGTGTTTTATGAAATGCTATTGAAATGCTAAGTGCAAGTGCCTTATGATATGTATGTGGTGTTCTACCTAGATGGTAAACCTGAGTATGTAGCGTCATACAAGATGATGATTCTGTGGGTGAGGTGCAAGTAGTGTCTTGTACTATAGGTTGTAGACGTATGTAATCCCTACATATTTATTCTCTGGCCAGTGGGATTCTGACACACATGACATGATTATATGCTGCATTGCACAGATTTTGGAACTTATATTGTTTTACTGTTTTAGAACTTATATTGCACATGTAAGTGAGCTTGGGGTGGAGAGATCCTTGAGGATCCCTTGTCTTACTGAGATTTCTTTTTAGAGATCTCACCCCACGTTGGGACACATTTTCAGGTTCAGGTACCTCAGGGGTTGATACCTCTGGCGGCAGGAGGCCGGAGCTGAGTTGATATGCATGTTGATTAAACTGTTATGCCTGGATGTTGATATGTTTATTGTAATTATATTGTTATCTGAGTTGAGATCTTGTTGGGCCTTGTTTCCTTGTTTGGTGAGCATGGGAGTTGTCCATGCCACATTGACTATGCTTTGTTTATTTAGACTTGAGTTGTATAATGTACCAGGATATTGTCCGGTCTACGTATTGTAGTTTCGTGACTAGATATACATATATATATATATATATGAGGTTATTCGGTTAGTTATTTTATTGCAATTTACATACAGGAAATTTTTGAGAAATGATTAAATAATCAATTTGGTTAATAATAATGACATCATAATTGAAAAGAAAAAGTTAGCTTTCGCATTTAATTAAGTTGCGCTTAATACTGTAATATGGTAACAATCTGGGTATACACTGAGTGTTACACTATGAGGATCCTGGCCAGTGACCTTGGTATGTAGACTGCCTATGGCTTGACCCTGGGAGTTATTTCATACTACAGTTTGTGTTGACTGCCTATGGCTTCACCCTGAGAGTCACACTAGGCATGTGGGACATGTCAGTTAGCTATTCTTGAGGAGAGCCCTTGAATAATTAACCAGAGGATGAGTTATGATGCTATGTTTGTAATATATGCTTTATATCTGAATTGTCATGCAGGAAGTGGGCTTAGGGGATGAGAGGATCCTCTAAGAACCTTGCGCTTACTGAGATGTTGTTATCTCACCCCTTTTTAGGGGAAATCATTTCATGTATCCATGGTAGCAGTGAGTCTTCTAGGGGCAAGGGCCCAACTACGGATTAGTGGATTAATGTTGTTGTTTATGTTACGCTGTTATTTTGTTATATGGCATGCGTAGTGTTTTGGCATGTCTAGTTAGATTATTCTGAGACTATATTGTTGTATGTAATAATGCTCAGGATTATTATTATTTCAGCTTCTGGATGATGGATGTATTTATTATGAGTCATGTTAGATGCATGTGATGAGGACACGTAGACATGATGTATGGATTTATTAATTTGGACACGGAGCCAATATGTATGTACTGACCCATTGAGGGGACCACAGTCCGTGTGGGACTTGTGAGATGTCTATTGACAAACTGTGTCTATCAGGATTGTATTATGGAGTGAGGTTCTTATCTCTCAGATATCCGTTAAACAGCTATTATATTGTCTATGAGACTCTGGTAGGAATGACACTTATTTTCATATCTGGTTAGTCAATGGCCACTAATAATGGCTTATGGGATTATTTAGTAGTTGTATGCTTTAGTTTTACGCTTTCGTAATATATCATGTGAACACTTTTGGAAATATTTTCAGAAAATATTTTGGAAAAAGTTTATTCGTATTTTTACAAGACATTTTATTAATCATTCAATAAAATCTTCTGCTGTGCACGCCATAATATCATGATGATAACAATCGGAGTACTACGGGGTGTTACAATAGGCATCAATAACTCTTCCTCCAGCACTAAATGTTGATTCTGATGATACTGTAGAGATTGGTACAGATCTTATGACACTCTCAAATATAGTATTGGTGAAGGAACGAACCAAACTCCTTCCACCACCTACTTAGCTTGTAACAGCCCGTTGTACACCGGTATTGTTAACATTAATTATGATATTAAGCGCAGTTACAATCACAGCAATTCATTTTATAAAAATGCGAGTAAACTTTTTCCGTTTATTACGCGAACATTTAAAATCGTAAAAAACCTTAATAAATAAAAGCTGTGACCGTAAATTTAAAATCTTAGTGGAATACTTAATTAAACTACTTTTACATCTTATATTACTTCTCTCAAGTCACTAAGGGGTTCCCATAAACCCACTTAGCTAATTTCTCACTTTTACGTTTTCTACCTATCCGGACATGGTTCGGTCTTTAATTTACTGCAGAAAAAATGCACGGATAAAACCTCTCATCTTTTTATATGTTATTCTACACTTAATTACCTTTCTAGGAAGCTATCACACGAGTTATTTCGATCTCGTTTGCTCCGGATATCGCCGTTTGAAGTTGGACAAGCAAAGCTACCAGCCAACCCCAAAACAGCTCCTACAATCCTTCACTCAATCAATTACTGCAGAAATTCCACTCAACCATTTGCTCTGAAATTTTTATACAGAAAAGTAGACACCTCAAGATTCAATTTGATATATCATACACCTAATTTTACCAAGAAATGAAGCGGGAATAAATTTCCCAAAACTGATCCAGAACTGCCACAAGTGCAGTAAGCAAATGGGCAGTCTGCGTTCCCTGCCTTCTACAGGCCGACGTACAACCCATATGATATGAAGGAAGAGCATGAAAACGTTAAAGAAGGAGTGCATGAAATCAGTAGAGCAGAGAGACGAGCAAGAACTAAGATAGTCCCACATCGCTATCGTGAGGATCTATAATGTAGTAAATGGTAGTTAGTCTGTTATTCAGTTACTGTTAGTCGGTTAAGCAATGTAGTGAATGGTATTTATTTTGTTATTCAGTTATTGTTAGTCGGTTAAGCAATGTAATGAATGGCAGTTATTTTGTTATTCAGTTACTGTTAGTCAGTTATGTAATGCCATAAACCTTGTCAGTTAAGAATGTGATGACCCTTGAGTATAAAAGGGTATCTGGATGTAAAGGAAGGTATCAAGGATTTTAATCAAAAATACAATCGATTCTTTTTCTCTTCCTCTGTTCTTTGTTCTTTCTTTCTCCCTCTGTTCTTTGTTCTTTCTTTCTCCCACCCTTATTGTTCTTCATAGATAAGGTCTTTCCTTATCACCATAATTTTACCAATTTTTACCACAAGATAGAGGACATCTCAACCTTCAAAACAACGTATGGCACGTCCCTATCAGACCTCTGTGGAGGGAGATATGTTCTCCCGAAGTTCGCCTAAATTCTGCCAATTTATAGAAAATTCGCCAGAGTTTCCTTTGTTTTTACGAAAATCCCCAAATTTGCAAAGTGATCTAATACCTCAAATTGTACCTAATAATCATAGGGCGGCACACACAAGGACCAGCAATGACTTGGGCCTCTTACAACCCTTCACAGTTTACATTAAATTATACTTTTTCCATCACTTTACTTATTATCTTCAACTTAACAAGTTTCAATCACCATAATCCGTTTGCATGCATTCTTTACATCATAAAACATAAATCAATACTATAATAGGCCTATTGCCCTTTCATCATATTACATATTTCAATATTACATCAATTCATGTGCAAATTACAATTCTTTCAAATGGCACTTTACACTTTACAATTCATAACCTTCAAATGACATAATACATACTCCAAAATAGACATGGTAAATCAAGACTAAACTTAGGTAAAATAAATCATGAACATAATGATACTATAATCCTAAAAACCATGTGCAATGTTCATGCCCTAAGTCTAGCCTAGGCCCAGTGGCCATCAAAATGCAAGATATAAAATGCTCCAGCTAATCATCCTATGGGCTTCTTGCCCGCCGCTCCGGCACCACTGCTACCTCTTGAAATAAATTCCCCAAGACGGGGTGAGATATACGAATATGTCTCAGTAACCCAGAGGTTCTGGAGAATACTCCGCCCAATGGCTCACTTCGATGCATATAAACAATATAAAATAACATCTTGAAAAATGGGATAAAGCAAAGGATTTAGAGAAACCGCGGGTCATAGGGATACAAAATACGACAAAGCTGGAATGGTCGATGCCAATACCACACAATGTCCAGCCTAATGGCTCGGCATATAAGCCTATGGGTCTCATCCAAGGCATGTTCCCAGAACATCAAACCAAGGCACCCTCCATCCATATACACTCGAGACTTCCTAGTGTGCTCCTATCCGGATTACACACCACGACCCTAGGTCAACTGGAACTCCCTCTCGGAGACTTATCCAGTGGAAGTCCATAACGCCCGAAGGAAAACTGTCTACTGGCCAGAGACTCGGTACATCCTATATACCAACATATATACTAAATGCATGATCATGTTATTCTACATTACTTACATACACTTCCTACCATCACCCTCAACGGGCATGGTGGAACACACAAGGGGATCAAGCCCCAGTACCAAGAGGTTACCTGTATAGTCCTCTTCACTTAACTCCCAGTAATATATTCTCTGAGCTCTTTATATAGCAGAAATGCCTACACAGAGGACATTCCCAATTACTTAAAATTCATACAACACATGCAAGTTATCAATTACACAAGCATGGTTCCAATTACTTACCTCAATCCCACTTGGTCCAAGACCAAGGGCAATCCATCGAACTCATGGTTCGGGGTTCAAACCTACGTACGGCAACCTACAACAACCATGTATGAATCATCAATACACGGTAAATCTATCAGAATACGAAAACGTCAAAAAACCTCACCCACACTAGGTAGGTTCGGCCTACATAATCTTATTTTACATTTTAATTTTCTTTCTCATTTTCTTAGGCATCCTTAGGTTACCAAAAGGCCATATCAAGTGCCACTTTTCATTTTTCGTCATTCAAACGTCATTTTGCCTAATATTTTGCTCTAGGTTCCATTACACCTCTCAACACCAAAATTTATTTTCCATTGGTTCTTCAACCTTCCAACCACCACACAACCCATCTAATTGAAAGTAAACTGGCCTTTGAAGGCCGATGCATGTAAGGTGTAAAACAAAAATTTTACTGCGGAACATACATGCACTCATAGATTCATGCTTTAAGACAGCATGATGTTACCTTGTTTTGGCCTGATCAGTCAGGGAGATGAGATGTCAGGCTTGAAGGGTTCAAACCCTCTAATGGTGATCCACACCACCGTTCGTCTATGATGCAAGAACTCTTTCTTGAAAGCCACCAGATGAACACCACAATGAGGCTTGCTATGCGCACAAGTGGTGAGGGTGGAGGCTAGGTATCCTGTTTGGAAAGGTGTACTGAGCTACCCTACAGAATGGTGCATAGAGGAGGAGAGTTGGCTTGGTTTTTCAATGAAACCTAAGGTGAGGAACATGTCTATTTATGCGCACCCTTTGGAGAGGAGGAGGGAATTCATTCATTCAAAATGAAAAACAAACTTTCAAATTTCTTTGAAAGTTGTGCATGAAACAGTGTGATAAGGTGGAGCTGTTGCAAAACAAACTTTGCCAACAACCTCCAATCTTATCCACATGAATTTAAATTCAAATTAATTTAAACTTAAATTCATAAACTATCATATAGTATATAGTTTTCATGCGCATAATTCAGCCCTATAAAGGGTCCAAATACATTGAGTAGTTGCATTCAAAATTTGAATCAACTTACCCACTGATTCCCTCAACCACCAAATCTGAATGGAGGTTTGTTTTAAGTGATAAGATAACACTCTTATCACTTAAAAGTGGCGCACCAAACAGCCTAAGGAGAGCCTCCAAAGATGCTTCTTCATCCAAGGAATATGCTCCAATAAGATCCTGTCTTATCCTTTTGTTATGAAACAACTTTTCAAAACCAATTCAAACGTTCAAACATTCAAATTCAAAATTCAAAATTCAAAATTTCAAATTTCAAATTCAAAATTCGAATTTCAAAATTCAAATTCAAATTCAAATTTTAAAATTCAAATTTCAAATTTCAAATTTCAAATTCAAAATTCGAATTTCGAAATTCAAATTCTAAATTCAAATTTCAAAATTCAAATTTCAAATTCAAAATTCGAAATTCAAATATTTGATTATTAATTTAACTAATTAAATTAATTAGTAATGGCTTGGACTATCCAAGCCCATTACTAAACTCCATGCACCACCCACCCATTTAGGTGGGCTTCCAAACAGCTTCTTGGGCTAATAACATTATTAGGCCCAATACCTTTAAAGCTAGTCCATCATAACTACAAGGTATTAGTGTGTGACCCATTAGGTCCAACTTAGCTACTGACATAACTGGGCTTGGGCCCAACAAGCCCACAACCCAATTAATGACAACACAGAGCACTAGCAATGTTTTGTTGCCCCAGAACTAGTCAGATTAATGACTTGATCATCCTATTGCACATATTTGGTTACCGTATGTATTTCCCTTCGTCTCGGTTATCTTCCCATTAACCTAGGGTAAGGAAATGTATCAACCCCTGCGGTTTAGGGTAAGCTTTATTCGAAATAGGGAATCTTCAATTTACTGACTCTAAAGGCAGATCATCTCATGATCTCTTTTACTATGCATAGATTCCCGAGTCCCTGTAAATGTCATCCCGATTTCTCCGGTTTACAGATAACCTAATCTCTCACAGAGATTTGACGAATTCCTTCAGCTTATTACCCTAGCCTTGTGCCCTTTAAGGACACGCCCAACAGTATACCTATGAGTCTCCATGTTTCAGGCAGACGAGGTATACAATCAAAACATGCCTTCAAGAACACAGTCTAGGTAATAACTTCTGGTCTAAGGAAAGACACACCCAAACATAAAGAGATTACTCTAATGACACTATCTGTGAGATTTCCTCATAGAGTCTCTTTTTGGGTCTGTTCAGTGCGAGCTATACTCTTATAGGTCCACCCACGACTTTAGCTAAGATATCTCCATATCTGCAGCTCATGAGGTCTTTACCTTGTATCCATATACAAGTAGATGAGTCGTACTAGTCTTTACTCGAGATCACTGATCCCCAAACTCAGTGTCTCTAGACTAGGAACATATAATTAGGAATAGACATGCAATATCCTTGAATCCTCATGATCGTGATCTCATCACAGATACTCAAGAGATACCTGTTCTATTCCAAGGGGTTTATCCAGTTCATTCATATAATATTAACAGTAATATCAAGACACAATATGAAACTGAATAAATAGTGCTTACATTTATTTGCGACAAATAAAGTTCTACATCTAGTGTCCTTTATTTAATCAAAAGATTGTCTCTAGGACACCCATATGCTAACACTAATTACTATATAACACATAATACATCATCCAAGCAATTTCAACAACATCATTTCCTTTCTTTTCCCTATATGGCCGAATTCAACAATGGTGTGCTCCAAGGAATGTCACTCAATTTTAACTACTCCACACCTCATACAATCCTATTATATCACAATCCCATTACACAATCCTAACAATAATCTCCAACACAAATTCATGACACAATCAAGTTTTCCTAAGTTAAAAATCATATTTTTCACCAATAATTTTCATTGCATTTATAGCTCTAACACATCATTCTAAGACATTATCATCTAATACACATTTTTCATTTGAGCTCTCTAACAACACAAATCAACAAAACGCCCTTTAGGGTTCATGAATTAAATCCGAAAATTAAACCATGGAAATGATGAAGAAACTTACTCACAAGCTAGGCACAAGGCTCCTCCAAGACCTCCTAAACCATTGGAGCATCAATCACCACCAAGAACACAAATCTAAAGAAAAGGGTCGTGGATTTGGGGAGGGAATATCTCGATTTCTAGTGTTTTTGAAGGTTCAAGGGTACCACCAATGGGTTTAGAAGATGATTTTCATCAAGTTTCAAGTCAAGGATCAATGGGTTTGGTTGAGTTTTGAGTGAGTAATCGAGGATGGAAGATTTGAAGGCAAACTTGATCTTCAATGGGGTTGGCCGCGGGTTTGAGAGGAGTGAGGGGAGGAAGATGATGATGTAATGGTGGCTTTGCCATGTGGCAAGGTCCACTTAAGTGGGGTGGGTCCCACCGCCACCTCGCACGATTTTCAACTTATTTGAATTTCCCTCCGATTTCACTAAACGTCCATAAATTCACAACCTATTTAGAAACTCTAATTTTTAACATTAACTATTGTCCTTTAATTACCCTTGATCAGATGAATCCGGAGTTTTCCGGTCGTTCGGAGAAAATGTTATTTTAAGCCGTTGCGTGCGCCGTTGGCACGCTTCCCCAAACTTACTAATTTCCATCGAATTTTATCAGAAATCATATTTTCTAGTTCTATAAACCATTTATAACTTGTATTCAAAACCTAGAGCTCAAAACTCAATCGGCACATTTTACAGTGTAATCGTACCGCGAAATTTTTACTCGGTAAAAATACTATTCATGAATTTTCTGAAACTTGTCTATCCACTCAATTTTTCGTTCTGAATCCATTTCCAGAGTTATTTTTATCATTTGAGACCTCTTACTCAATTTCCTTCCTAGGGTTGTGTGCATGGCTAATTTACCGTTTTGTCCTTTCTTTGTATTTTGGTCTTATATTCAAGATTTTCACTAATCCTTCTCTTTAATTCTCATTTAATATTTTAATATTTAAACTTAGAAATGCGAGGTGTTATATAGCTCACATGCACCAACTGAATGATCACCATTTGGTACTACTATGAATAATATCATTTATTTAATTTAAAATAAAAATTATAGTATAGGCGGATGGGGCCCCTATCGTATCGTAGATCAGATTTTTCTTTTCCAGGCTCCAGGCTAGAGAAAGGCTATCCATATCAGCAGCTATGCTAGCTCGAAAAGGACTGAAAGAACTTGAATTTTATTATGAACATGCCTTAAGGCTAGGCCATGCATGGCCTGTAGGCTTATTGGCCCGATATGTAAAAAAATTCTATCACCTACTTTCTAAATAGGCTTCTTTAAAAGCCCAGACATGTTCTATTTGACTATATAATAGGTCAAGCCCGACCTGATATAGGCTAGGCCAGTGTTGTGAAACCCGGACAGACCCGGCCGGGTCGACCCGAGAACTGATAAACCGGTCATATAATAGGTCCAGTTGAAGTAACGGACCGGCCATGCATGCGACCTGGTGTTACCCAACCGGTTTTCATGAAAACTGGTGACCCGGCTCGGTCCTAAAAAAAATCCAGTTTTTTTTTCAAAATAACATCATAATGGACATATTTTAATATTTTTTGCATATTGACTAACATAAGTTATGTACCTACAATACTAATATTATCACAATTATGCATTATGCAAAAAAATTTGATTTGATTTATAGTTAGAGATGTCGTTTTCTGTACCTGAAACCCCGTATTGCGATCATTATATTTTTGTTTGATCTTTTATTGGATAAAAATGTGATTTATTATTTTTTATATTAAAATATTTGAAATTTTTATCTTTTTTTATAGATATTTGAGTATGTTTATAATTTTTTAATATAAATTATAAAATTGCATATAATTACCGGGTCATGCGGTTGAACCAGTGACCCAGTACCTCGACCGAGTTAATGACCGGGCCGATTTTAATAACATTAGGCTAGGCAGTAGGCCCCAGTAGGCCGGGCCGGCCCATTTTCACCCTTGTTCTTCTTTTTTGAATAAATTCAAAGGTATCCTCTAGCCGTAACCGAAGACTAATCCCCATCGAGCACTGTCGGACCCTTTCGGGGGCGGCTCTCCCAAATCCTTCTTTTTCATTCTCAGGACTCGAACTCGAGACCTCTGGTTAAGGGACACCCCTTGTTCTTCTAGCTTCAAAGGATGATAAGCAACGCCAAAACCGAACTCTTCTATTCCAACTTAGAATATTATCAAGTTCAAACATTTCCTTGAAAACTAAGAACGATTAATTTTGAAGCAGAAATAATGCAGTTAGTGTAAGAACTCGCACCGCTAATTAAGGTAATTAATGAATTAATTATGATAAATTAGGAAATGATTCCATAATTGACCTTAATAATTATTATTTGGCTTAAATAATTATAGTAAGTGAGTAAGATTGCCGAAAGTCGCTTTTCGGAAGAAAAGCGCATATACCGGTTCTGCTACCCGGTATAAATTCGTACCGGAAAAGTATCCCGAAAAATTATAACAAGTGCATGATAATTACTAGAATAATATGTAGGACTTGTAAAACAAGTTTCAAGTCAAAATAATGAGAACTGATGCCAGAACTAATACTGGCTATGGAAAAGCGCGTACGGGAAAGGTGCTCCGAAAAATAAAATAAAAATATTAAAAATCCTAGAAAAATAGGTAGGTTTAGATTCCAAAGTTTGGGATCAAGATCTTTTGCGTTGCTATTAAGACTAATACTGTGCGTAAGTGACCAATTGCCTATATATACATTAGTTGCACATAACCCTAGGAGGATTTCAGCTGCCTTGTACGTGAGTGAGGGGCAGAGCAAGGGTGTGATCACTGTTCCATTGCATGCTCTTCTTCCCTTGTGACCAAAACACCATTTTCTCTTGATTTTCCTTCTCTTTGACCTTGCAAACACTTAGGAGAGTGCACCGTGAGGTTAGGTTTCAACTCTTGCTGAGTGGAGGGTGTTTCTTGAGTGTGTTTTGTTTCTGAGTTTGGGTTGTGTGGTGAAGGAGCCTTGAGTGTGGGTGTAGAAGCTTCAAGTAGCTTCCTTGGTGAGGAAAGAACTCAACTTGTTGCTCCATTTTCGTTCTCCCTAAAGTCAGTACCTTGGAGCTGACTTGTGAGCTCCAAGAGCACCATTGTTGGCTGTTTCAAGCTTGGGGTAAGTTTCATCATCTTTGGTCATAGTTTTGTGGCTTAAAGTTGATGTTTTTGCCATGTTTAATGAGTAAACAAGAAGGTAATCTGAGCATGAACCTAAAACAGATTAAAGATGCATGCTTTAACGTAATTAAGTGTTAAAAGTTGGATCTTTGGTGTGGATATTCACGAAATGCATAAATTGTATTCTGTCGTGAGATATTCGGATATTTGTCGAACAGATATCCGGATATTGATATCCGGATAAGGTATCCGGATATTCATATCCGGATATGGGATCTGGATATCCGGATATGGTATATCCGGATATGGTCAGTGTGATATCCGGATATTGCATAACCGGATATTCCCCTTGTAATATCCAGATATTCTGGGATTTCGCAGAACAGTAGCTGTGTTGTGTGAAAAGAAGGCTATTGGGGGTTTGTGGACCCTAGATTAAGGAAGTTGAACTTCTGTAATTAATGAACTAAGTCAGAATCATGTGATTAAGGGCTTATGGCTTTGTTGGAAGCCTTAATACGTAAAACGTAAAGGAAAGACGTATTCTTTAAGTTGTATGCTTGCAATGCATAATTAATGATATATTATTGGTCCATAACAGATTGTGATACTACTGTGTTTGGACTTGAGAGTTGTTGGACTCTTGGCTTGGATAGCTAGCTTGCAAGGTAAGCTTTCGTGTCCTCGGTTTAGCCATGTTGTGGTTCCACCATGTCCCATGGGGATGTGGTTTATGCATGCTGTGTTACATGCTTTTGATATTTGGAAATGTTGTTGAGCTATTTTATGCAATGTGCTTTTATGATATGCAATGTGGTGTCCATCTTTACGGTAAGCCTGATTATGTGGTACATACGATAAGGTGAGGCTGTGGGTGAGGTGCAAGCGGTGTTCCTTGTACTCATGTGGGTTTAGACGTATTCCTACATTTCTCTGGCCAGTAGATAGTAAAAACACACATGGCATGAATATCTGTTGCACTGCATAGTTTTGGAACTAATATTGGAAATATTGCTTTTGAACTTATATTGCATATGTAAGTGAGCTTGGGGTGGAAAATCCTTGAGGACCCCTTGTCATACTGAGATTTCTTGTTTAGAGATCTCACCTCACGTTTGGGGACGCTTATTTTAGGTTCAAGTAATGTTGAGGGCTCAGGTGGCAGGAGGCCAGAGTTGAGTTAGACATATCTGTGTTATGCTGACATGTTGGTTGCTGGTTATTGACTGTTGTTTATGTTTTCTGTTGTTATTATGTTGAGACTGATATTGGGCATTGTTGCCTTATTTGGTGAGCATGGGGTTTGTCCATGCCACATAGACTTGTTATTGTCTTCTTTATATAAAGTTATGTTAAGGTATCAGGATTTTGGTCCAGGCTAAGTGTTGTAGTCCTATGACTTAGAAACACACTTTATATTTATATATGAGGTATTTCAGTTAGTTATCTTGCAATTTACATACAGGCAGTATTTTATGAAATTGATTAAGTAATTAAGTTGGCTAAGGTTAATGACGTTATAATTGAATTAAAGAAAAAGTTATTCCGCATTTTAATTAAGCGTGGCTTAATACGATATTATGTTAACAATCCGGGTTAACACGGGCTGTTACATTTTATGGTATCAGAGCACTTTCTAGGGAAAATCATGTATGTATTGCAATAACTTAGGATGCTTCGTCGCGTGTCTACTTTGTGTTCTCTCTGATTGGTGTGTATTATAATAATGCATATGTGACCACATGGCGTGGGTCTGATCAACTCATTCTTTGTGTAACTTGTGCAGAGTCATGGTGCCACCAAGGAGGAACCAGAGTACGAGTGAGGAACAACCGGATCCTATCCTGGCTGCATTAGCTGAGATGCAGGCGGCCTGAATAGCCGACCAGGAGGCCACGAGGTTGGCAAATCAGGCGATGCTGGACGCCATCAGAGAGGCGAATAGGAGAGCCACCGCTGAGGTTCTGGAGGAGAACCGGATGGCCAACATGACTATGATGAGGGTCATGTTGGAGGAGATGAGGGCTGGTCCTGCTGCTGGCCAGTGTCCTCCACCACCTCCACCACCACCGCCACCGCCTCCACCTCCACCTAGTCAACAGGAGGACACCCAGACTCATATGGGTGAGGGTAGCCACTTGACGGGGGCTATGCAGACCGTTCCCGTTTTTGCTGAGGATCGAGACGAGATTGACCGTCGGCTGAATGCTTTTCGCAAACATAAGCCACCTACTTTCGATGGGTCCTACGACTCCATTGCTGCTGCGAGATGGCTCCAGGCCCTGGACAAGATATTCAGGGTGATGCAGTGTACAGAGCCGCAAAAGCTGATGTTCGCCACATACATGCTGGAGGGCGATGCCCACGAGTGGTGGACGAACACCTCCCAGGTGTTCAAGATGCTGGGGCATGTGATGACATGGCCGTTCTTAGAGGACTGCTTTCTGGGTCGATACTTTCCTTATGATGCTCAGGAGAGGAAGCAGGGAGAGTTTGACAGATTGGTGCAGGGCTTATTGTCTGTTGATGAGTACCTGGCCAAGTTTAATGAGCTGGTCAAGTTTGCTCATTTTCGTATGGCGAGGCCGACTCCCATCTTCTTAATGCTAAGTTCCGGAGGGGACTTAATGAGGACATTGCTGGAAACCTTGCTGGTTCTGCTTCGAGAGACTTCGGGGCTTTGGTACTGCAGTGCCGGGATATTTAGGACTTCTGCAGTGCGAGCCAGGCTAAGAAGGTCAAGATTGAGGTGCCACAGGGTACTGGTGGTTCCGCTTCCTGGAGAGACATGAAGTTTGGGAACAAAGGGAAAGGAAAACAGTTGGCGGCTAAGCAAGCGCCAAATCAGTTTAAGAAAACTTCTACTCAGGGGAACATAGCGAGACCTCCTGCTCCCAGATGCTCGGGATGCGGGAAGTCACATTTTGGGTCGTGTGCTACGGGCCAATTGATATGCTTCCAGTGTGGCAAGGAGGGTCACTACTCGAGAGATTGCCCGACGGTGAGAGTTGCTACAGTGCAGGCAGTGCCATTGCAGATGGTTCCTACTAGGGCACCAGCAGTGCCACCTACTACTGGGCGTGTGTACACCCTAGATCGTCAGCAGTCGGACAGAGCTCCGAACCTGGTCAGAGGTACTGTTACCATTGGTGGTTCAGCTGTTGATGTGCTTTTTGATTCCGGGGCAACGCATTCATTTGTTGCTACCCCTATTGCTGTGGGGCTTGAATTGCCCAGTGATGTGCTTTCTCCACCGATGCGGGTGGCCACCGCCACCGGAGAAAAATGTTTGACCTCCACTGTCCATCGCGATGTAGCGTTCCAGTGGGATGGCCGTGACTTCTCGGTAGATCTGATAGGATTGCTGATGGCCAACTTGGAGATTATTCTGGGCATAGATTGGCTGTCTAGAAACTGTGCATTGATTGATTGTTGTACCAAGAGAGTGGTGATGTCTCCGGGTGGGTCCACAGCCAGTTCCTCACCGTTCATTTCAGTCTTGCAGGCGAGGAGGGCCTTGAGAGCAGGGGTATTTGGCTATGTCATGTTGGGAGGTTTGGTGAGTGGGACACAGGAGGATCTCACTGGCATTCTTGTGGTGAGGGAATTCCTTGAGGTGTTTCCCGAGGAGATTCCTGAGTTTCCACCGCAGAGGGAGATAGAGTTCTCCATTGATTTATTGCCTGGTGTGGGGACTATTCGTTGGCTCCATACCGGATGTCGCCACCGGAGTTGGCTAAGCTGAAGAAGCATATTGAGGAGCTTTCAGCGAAAGATTTCATTCGGCCGAGTGTGTCTCCTTAGGGAGCACCAGTCATTTTTGTGAAAAAGAAGGACGGGACTATGCGATTGTGCACCGACTACAGGCAGTTGAACAAGGTGACAATCAAGAACAAGTATCCCCTTCCACGCATTGATGATTTGTTGGATCAGCTCAGGGGTGCTTGCGTATATTCAAAGATTGATCTCCGGTCCGGATACCATCAGATTCTGGTTAAGCCGGAGGATGTCCCAAAGACAGCGTTTCGCTCGAGGTACGGGCATTATGAGTACTTGGTGATCCCGTTTGGACTCACCAATGCACCCGCAGTGTTCATGGACTACATGAACAGAATCTTCCAGCCGTACCTGGATCAGTTTGTGATCGTCTTCATTGACGACATTTTGATTTACTCTAAGACAGAGGAGGAGTATACTAAGCACTTGAAGATTGTGTTGCAAGTGCTGAAAGAGAAAAAGCTATATGCTAAGCCGTCAAAATGTGAGTTTTGGCTCAAGTCGGTAAAATTTCTGGGTCATGTGATTTCCGCTGATGGAGTTGCAGTTGATCCTAACAAGATTGAGGCCGTGATGGATTGGGAGAGGCCCAAGACGGTTACAGAAGTGAGAAGCTTCTAGGGTTTGACAGGGTACTACAGGAGGTTCATTGAGGGATTCTCCAAGATGGTGCTACCGATGACTCGCCTTACCCGAAAGGAGACTCCATTCGTGTGGACGCATGAGTGTGAGGAGTGCTTCCAGGAGTTGAAGGAGAGACTGACTATTGCTCCTGTGTTAGTCCTTCCTGATCTTGCGGAGCAGTTTGAGCTTTATTGTGATGCCTCTGGTAAGGGGCTAGGCTGTGTGTTGATGCAGAAAGGGAAAGATGTTGCTTATGCTTCAAGACAGTTGAAACCCCATGAGAAGAACTACCCGACTCACGACTTGGAGTTGGCAGCTATTGTTTTTGCTTTCAAGATTTTGAGGCATTACCTGTATGGCATGAAGTTTGTTGTTTTCAGTGACCACAAGAGTCTGAAATATCTGTTTGACCAGAAGGAGTTGAACATGAGACAACGGAGATGGATGGAGTTCTTGAAGGACTACGACTTTGAGTTGAGGTATCATCCTGGCAAGGCCAATGTGGTAGCCGATGCTTTGAGTCGAAAATCCGTGAGCTTATCCAGCTTAATGATGAGCGACTATGAGGTGATTGAAAAGTTCAGAGACTTGAGAGTGAACTCCTTGTTTGGGGGCGCACTGCTTGAGATGGAAATAGCAGAAGTGATTAATGAGCTAATGGAAAAGATTAAAGAGACGCAAGTGCAGAGAGATGCCTTGATTATGTGAAGAACCAGGACGGTGTGTCTTGGAACGAGGATAGTTTGCTGTTGTTCCAGAAGAGGGTTGTAATCCCTCGAGGGCCATTGACTGAGGAGGTTATGGCAGAGGCTCATAAGGGCCAGCTTACTATCCACCCTGGTGCTACAAAAATGTACCAGGACTTAAAAAGGAATTTTTGGTGGTCGGGCATGAAGAAGAACATAGCGGTCTATGTGTCCAAGTGCCTTATATGTCAAAAAGTGAAGATTGAGCACCAGAAACCGTCTGGTAAACTTCAACCTCTTGAGATTCCACAGTGGAAGTGGGAGAGTATTTCCATGGACTTCGTGGTGGGATTGCCGAAGACTCAGGCTGGTTGCGACTCTATCTGGGTCATTGTGGACAGATTGGCCAAGTCTGCCCATTTTCTTCCAGTGAAAGTGAGCTTCACTATAGAGCAGTTGGCCAAGCTATATGTCCGCGAGATTGTGAGGCTTCACGGGGTGCCCGAGAGTATCATCAGTGATAGGACCCGAAGTTCACATCTCGGTTCTGGGAGGCGCTGTAGGGAGCTTTTGGTACACAGTTGAGATTGAGTACCGCCTATCACCCTCAGACTGACGGACAGACTAAGCGGACCATCCAGACATTGGAGGACATGTTGAAGGCTTGCACGTTGGAGCAGGGTTCAGCATGGGATAGGTACCTTCCGTTGGTAGAATTTTCATACAACAACAGTTTTCATGCTAGTCTGGGCATGGCACCCTACGAGGCACTATATGGTTGGAGGTGTCGGACTCCTACTTGCTGGTCCGAGGTTGGAGACAAAGAGCTATTTGACTTGGACTTTGTCCAAGATACTACCCTGCAGATCCAGATGATCAGGGAAAAGTTGAAGCAGACGCGGAATCGCCAGAAGAGCTACTGCGATGTCAAGCATCGTCCACTGGAGTTCAGTGCGGGTGAGCACGTGTTTGTGAGACTTTCACCTGTCACCGGTGTTGGACGAGCACTCGGAGTGAGGAAGTTGAGCCCGCAGTTTATTGGGCCCTACCAGATCCTTGGTAGAGTAGGACCTGTTGCCTATCGACTTGCCTTACCTCCGAACTTAGCCAACATCCACGACGTGTTTCACGTGTCTCAGCTTCGGAGATACATAGCAGATCCTTCGCACGTGGTGCAACCTGATGATGTGGAGGTTCGGGAGAACCTAAAGACTCCGTCGGACCACTCAAGATTTTTGATCGAGGTGAGAAACAACTTAGAAGCAAGACTATTCCGATGGTCAAGGTGCAGTGGACTGGGCGTAGTCCCGAGGAGTGCACATGGGAGCGAGAGGATGAGCTTCTCCGGCAGTATCCCGACTTTCGAGACAGGTATGTTTCTGATTTTGAGGACAAAATCCTTAAAAAGGTGGGGTGAATGTAAGAACCCGCACCGCTAATTAAGGTAATTAATGAATTAATTATGATAAATTAGGAAATGATTCAATAATTGACCTTAATAATTATTATTTGGCTTAAAAAATTATAGTAAGTGAGTAAGATTGCTGAAAGTCGTTTTTCGGAAGAAAAGCGCAGATACCGGTTCTGCTACCCGGTATAAATGCGTACCGGAGAAGTATCCCAAAAAATTATAACAAGTGCATGATAATTACTAGAATAATATGTAGGACTTGTAAAACAAGTTTCAAGTCAAAATAATGAGAACTGATGCCACAACTGATACTGGCTATGGAAAAGCGCTCACAGGAAAGGTGCTCCGAAAAATAAAATAAAAATATGAAAAATCTTGGAAAAATGGGTAGGTTTAGATTCTAAAGTTTGGGATCAAGATTTTTGCGTTGCTATTAAGACTAATACTGCGCGTAAGTGACCAATTGCCTATATATACATTAGTTGCACATAACCCTTGGAGGATTTCAGCTGCCTTGTGCGTGAGTGAGGGGCTGAGCAAGGGTGTGATCACTTTTCCATTGCATGCTCTTCTTCCGTTGTGACCAAAACACCATTTTCTATTGATTTTCCTTCTCTTTGACCTTGCAAACACTTAGGAGAGTGCACTGTGAGGTTAGGTTTCAGCTCTTGCTGAGTGGAGGGTGTTTCTTGAGTGTGTGTTGTTTCTGAGTTTGGGTTGCTTGGTGAAAGAGCCTTGAGTGTGGGTGTAGAAGCTTCAAGTAGCTTCCTTGGTGAGGAAAGAACTCACCTTGTTGCTCCATTTTCGTCCTCCCTAAAGTCAGTACCTTGGAGCTGACTTGTGAGCTCCAAGAGAACCATTGTTGGCTGTTTCAAGCTTGGGGTAAGTTTCATCATCTTTGGTCATAGTTTTGTGGCTTAATGTTGATGTTTTTGCCAAGTTTAATGAGTAAACAAGAAGGTAATCTGAGTATGAACCTAAAACAGATTAAAGATGCATGCTTTAACGTAATTAAGTGTTAAAAGTTGGATCTTTGGAGTGGATATTCACGAAATGCAGAAACTGCATGCATTCTGTCGTGAGATATCTGCATATTTGTCGAACAGATATCCGGATATCGATATCCGGATATGGTATCCGGATATGGGATCTGGATATCCGGATATGGTCAGTGTGATATCCGGATGTTGAATAACCGGATATTCCCCTTGTAATATTCGGATATTCTGGGACTTCGCAGAACAGTAGCTGTGCTGTGTGAACAGAAGGCTATTGGGGGTTTGTGGATCCTAAATTAAGGAAGTTGAACTTCTGTAATTAATGAACTAAGTCAGAATCATGTGATTAAGGGCTTATGGCTTTGTTGGAAGCCTTAAGACGTAAAACGTAAAGGAAAGGCGTAGTCTTTAAGCTGTATGCTTGTGATGCATAATTAATGATATATTATTGGTCCATAACAGATTGTGATACTGCTGTGTTTGGACTTGAGAGTGGTTGGACTCTTGCTTGGATTGATTGCTTGCAAGGTAAGCTTTCGTGTCCTCGGTTTAGCCATGTTGTGGTTCCACCATGTCCCATGGGGATGTGGTTTATGCATGTTGTGTTACATGTTTTTGATATTTGGAAATGTTGTTGAGTTGTTTTATGCAATGTGCTTTTATGATATGCAATGTGGTGTCCACCTTTACGGTAAGGCTGAGTATGTGGTACATACGATAAGGTGAGGTTGTGGGTGAGGTGCAAGTGGTGTTCCTTGTACTCATGTAGGTTTAGACGTATTCCTACATTTCTCTGGCCAGTAGATAATAAAAACACACATGGCACGAATATCTGTTGCACTGCATAGTTTTAGAACTAATATTGGAAATATTGCTTTTGAACTTATATTGCACATGTAAGTGAGCTTGGGGTGGAAGATCCTTGAGGACCCCTTGTCTTACTGAGATTTCTTGTTTAGAGATCTCACCCCACGTTTGGGGACGCTTATTTTAGGTTCAGGTAATGTTGAGGGCTCAGGTGGCAGGAGGCCAGAGTTGAGTTAGACATGTCTGTGTTATGCTGACATGTTGGTTGCTGGTTATTGACTATTGTTTATGCTTTCTGTTATTATTATGTTGAGACTGATATTGGGCATTGTTGCCTTATTTGGTGAGCATGGGGTTTGTCCATGCCACATAGACTTGTTATTGTCTTCTTTATTTAAAGTTGTATTAAGGTATCAGGATTTTGGTTCAGGCTATGTGTTGTAGTCCTCTGAATTAGAAACATATTTTATATTTATATATGAGGTATTTCAGTTAGTTATCTTGCAATTTACATACAGGCAGTATTTTATGAAATTAATTAAGTAATTAAGTTGGCTAAGGCTAATGACGTCATAATTGAATTAAAGAAAAAGTTATTCCGCATTTTAATTAAGCGTGGCTTAATACGATAGTATGTTAACAATCCGGGTTAACACGGGCTGTTACAGTTAGCATTGGCCCGTTTGAATGAATTTTTTTCTCTCCAAAAATTACTTTTTTTTTAAGAAATAAAATTATTTCTCACTACAAAGTTCGTTTGGATATCTACTTAAAAAAAATCACAAAAAAAACTTAAACCTACTTTTTTTTATAAGTTAAAAATTTTAACTTCTAACAAAACAAAAAACAAAAATCGTTTGTTCAAATATTACTAATTAATAAAATCATCAATATTAACAAATAAATTCATTTTAATTGTTTATCAAAAAAGATTCATTTTAAATTTTTGCAGAAATCAAATTTCCCAATATTACTAATTAATAGAATAAAAAAATCTTCATAAGTTTACCATCTCTCCTAAATTACAGAGTGTATGTTGATATATTCTATTATTTCTAATAATTTTGATATATACATAGGGTGTCAGTGTATAAAAACCTGAGTTTTTCTCTCCTTTATAAAGCTCAAAACAGTAAAAAAAAAATGAAATCCTTATTAACCATCAATCTTGCTGCTTTTGTCGAGCTATTTCCGTCCAATCAAGTTGTTGAAAACGATTATTTTATTTTTTTTTTTGGTAAATACATGGGGCATTGCCCCACGAAACAGACAAAACGAAACAAAAGAAAACAAACAATAACAGGAAAAAGCAAGACAGA
Organism: Gastrolobium villosum; assembly: GCA_032173675.1. Lineage (NCBI taxonomy): Eukaryota > Viridiplantae > Streptophyta > Magnoliopsida > Fabales > Fabaceae > Gastrolobium > Gastrolobium villosum. The sequence continues at coordinate 945 of JAVKPL010005970.1, read as the reverse complement.
AAGAAAACTAAAAACCATCGACTCAGAAGAAACAAACTCAGCATCTTGCAGCTGGAGTGATGACTCCCGGATCCAGCATATCAGCAGTAAGAAGATTAAGTAGCTCACTGTGAGGGGATGTAATAGTGGATAAACCAAAAGGATCATCCATTGCTTTCTTCGCTAGCCAGTCCGCACAATGATTACAGGTCCTAGAAATATGCTTCAACAAGACAGACCAATCCTTATTGAGAGCAGCTCGAATCTTAGTTACCAGAGGTAGCTTTCGAGTGTCATTACCAGTCATGGTAAGAAGGCCAATGGCTTGAGCAGAATCTGATTCAAGAATAATTTTCTTCCAACCAGATTTCCAAGCAAACTCCAACCCATGTAAAATAGCCCAGAGTTCAGCTTGCAAAGGGGAGCAGGAACCAATAAAGACAGAGAAACCAGAAACCCAATTTTAATTTTAAATAACCTTGAGTTGGAGCAATCCAGGCAGGGAGGATCTGATGGGGGGGTATATAGGATCAACTTTTGTTAACCATTTTCTACAGCACCTTAACTCTCTAAATTGATTCAGCATAATACAAGGAGAAGGGTCTTCAGGTCTCTTTACAAAGCCTTCATGAAGCTCTTTATTTCTCCAATACCATAAGAAATTACAAACGGTAAAGAGAAAGTCCCTCCAGTCCTTGGCATGGGTATTCTTTATATTCAAATTGAGGATAATCCACTCTTTGGAACAACTTGAGGTGAAAAAACCAAGGAGGAAGAGGATGCAACAAAGGTATTAGCCAGACCTTTTTAGCTTTCTTACAGTCTCTAAAAGCATGGAGCAGGGTCTCAGCTCAGATCAGGACAAGAGGGGCAGCTATTAGATGTAATCACTCCATTTGCTGATATAGCTTTAGCTAGCATTCTACCATGGAGCATTTAGCAATACGTACTAGTTGAGCAGGATAT